>PVJC01055887.1:0-10050 GCA_004026665.1 Murina feae
GTATTCTAAACATTGATCAAGGGTTTATGCATGAAATTTTGCATAGCCATTTTTTTTTCTGAATATGTTTACTCCTGTGGTTTTTTCACATATTTTTTATTGATAAAAATAAAACTCATTATAAAATCATTATTGACTTGAAGATGATGACAAGTGTACATAAATCCGTGATATTTTTCTGGAATTATATTTCATGCTGAGATAATGGCCTAATGATTCACAGTGATATTTTTATAATTATGTAGTTAAATACCTGATTATCTGTGATACAATTTGTGTTCTGTGAAAAATCCATGAATTCACTGTTGAAGTCACAATGTGGGATTTTATTTAGTGCTTTTGTCTAAGTTTCCCTTTTCATGTGTGTTACTGGTCCTCTCATTCTGCTTAGAGTTTATTTTTTGCCTAAGGTGCACTCTCCTCCTGTTACTCATCTGTGTCCATTCTTCTTTTTCTGTTTTATAACAACCTAAGTCCTTATAAAAAAAATCACAGGCTCCTTTTTTTATAGCTAAGTCCAATGTGTACTCATCCTTCTCTCTAATTGTCATAGTCAAATACATGTCATTTCCAGTTACCCAGAGATCATTTAACCAATCATCAAAAACTAGAACAACATAAAAAAATACAAAACAAAAATTATGTGCCAACTTTTCATTCAGACATCTACTAATCTATCATATCAGGGATCTAAGAGCCATAAGGAGTACCATGCTATCCAAACACCATCTGAGGGGTTAAATTTAAAATTTCTCTTCAAAAATGCATGCTCATGTTTTGGTCATTTGGGTTCTAGTTCTCCTTAAGATTATTTTTTCTCAGTTTTTTCTAGAACTTGTTCATCACCTTTGTTAAGAGTGGAATTGTGTGCCCCTAACGAGACAGATATGTTAAAGTCCCAACCTTCATACTTGTGAATATCACCTTATTTGGAAATGTTATAAATTTAGAACAAGGCTGTTAGGATGGGTCCTAATCCATAGGGCAAATTTCCTTATAAGAAGAGGCATATTTGGGCACAAAAATATACAGAGAAGAGAATGCCATATGAAGACGCGTAAAGACAGAGGCAGAAATTGGAGTTGAATTGCCACAATATAAGGAACCACTGAGGCTACTAGAAATTGGAAGAAACAAGGAATCATGGACCAACCAAGACCTTGATTCTGAACTTCTGGCCTTTAGAACTGTGATACAATTAGTTTCTATTGTTTTAAGTCACCCAATTTGTTTACTTTGTTACAGTGGCCATAAGAAACTAAATTATCCTCAACTTTAGTCATGTAACGTGCACAATTTTCTTAATATCCGCTTTATCTTGAGCTTGACAATTGTCAGTATCTTTGGGCTGCTGTAACAAAACTATATATATAGCAATCATTCATTTCTCACACATCTGGAGACTGGGAAGTTCAAGATTAAGGAGCTAGAATATCTGATGTCTGGTGAGGGCAGTCTTCCTCGTTTGCACATGACTATCTTTCTCTGAATTGTGACTTCAGTGGGAGAGAGAGAGAGAGAGAGAGAGAGAGAGAGAGAGAGAGAGAGAGAGAGAGATCAAGCTCTTATGTTTCTTCCTGCAAGGTTTCTAATCTCATTCATGAGGGCTCCATCCTCATGACCTAATTGCCTCCCCAAGACCCCACCACCAAAAGTATCACTGTGAAGGTTAGGCTTTCAATGAATGCAATTTTAGGGAAAATAAACATGCAATTTATAACACCCAAACTTTAACTTATTAAATGGGTTGTCCCTACCATCACAGGTACATTAATAACAGTATACATGAGTCCAAAAATGGCCTAGATTTTATATCATGAATATGGATATAAAAAGTTCATCCATCAAAGTTCATGAATTTCATTCTTAGATTGACCTTCATGTCCTCATTATTAGTCTAGTCTATTTTCATATCTAACTCTAAGAAAATTAGTTCTTCTGATTCCCCTGTTCCATAGATGATTAGATGCAGCAAATTGAGTGGGAAGGAAGGGATTCAAAAAATACAGTAAGAACAGAAATTACTATAGTACCATGAAGTAATAAATTTAAAACATGCCTTAGAATGTAAATTCTGTCACTAATAACCTTCTGGAAGTTGGGAATTTGACTTCAACTTTTAAGACCCACTTTCTTCATTTGTCAAATAAGAAAACCATAGCACCACTGTTATTGCAATTAATGATGTCACATTTGACAAGTACCCAAGTCAGACAGGTTGTAGAAATTATTATTAATTAAAATTTCCCTCCTTTTTTTTATTTTATAGGATATGCCAGTCTGGTATTGCCAACTGTAAGAAAATGCCTTTTTTACATTATTATGTAGTGCTGTAGTTGCTAAGCATGGATTTGACCTTGAATCTTCAATAAAATAATTATATAATGATAAAAATTAGCAAGAATTAATATAATCCATTTTAGAATATGTATTCTAATATGTAACAAGTTATCACAAAAGCAGTGGCTTAGAAGAACAGACATTTGTTGCTTTACCACTTGGCAGGTCAAAGATCTGACCCAGGTCTCTCAAGGCTAAGATCATGACGTCAGCAGATTGTGTCCCTTTCATAGGGGACAATTTATTTCCTTGCCTTTTCCATAGTCCTTGGCTCATGCCACCTATCTTATAACATCAAAGTCAGCAACACTGTAAGACCCTGAGTTTTCTTCCTCGTCACATCTCTTTCTCTGACTACAACTAGGAATGATTCCACTCTTAAGGACTCATGTGATTAGATTAGTCTCTCCTGGTTTATCCAGAATAATCTCCCTGTCTCAATATCCTTGGCTTTAACATCCTGAACATCACTTTTGCTATATAAGGTAATAGATTCACAAGTCCCTGAATTAGGACGTGAGCATCTTTGGAGCAGTGGCGGTGGGATGGGAAAATTAATTATTCTGCCTACCACAAAGCTATGTTCTTACTCCCTTAAATGAGTTTCTTCAGTCACCTTGATTACACTTTATATGAAAATGGATCATTTTCAGAAATCCTGAATAAATAAGACTGAATATTAGTTTTGGAATTTATTTCATGTTTAATAATTAGTAGAATTTCTGGCATTCTTTTATGCATTGATCACAAGATGTGTAACTTTAAAACTTACAGATGTTCACTGTTGTTTTAAACAGAAACAGTATTTGATTAGAAAGAAGGCATTCATTTTGAAACTTCAAGACTGAAATGTCAGGAAGATATGGAATATTTACTTGTGGCATAAATGCAAGGAGGAAAAATGTGCATTCCACTTACCACTCACTACTCAATACTTCTTCCTCCTCACTGCCTGCTCTATTTTTTTTAATGCATTAAAATTATTCTTTGGGTAAAGTGTCCATTTAAATGATTGCTATGTTTTAAACAATTTAAAAAATGTGACGGGTGGCCATTTTTTATGCTGTCCAAATTCTGATGACTTAAGTGACTTCAGCAGCAGAGAGAATGACTATAGGGAATAACACTAATCATATAAGACCGCAAAGCCTAAAATCTCTACTTTTTTTTTATTGTTTGATGTTCCTTTTCTTCAATTAAAGTAATTTTTGCTACATTCATAATGCAAATGCATAGAGTGCTTTCTTTCATTCAACAAGTATCTACTGAGACATCCCATGAAATTCTTCTCTTTGGTGTACCTACAAATTATCAATTGGTTATGGTACATCTTAAATGCAGCATGGCTCATTGAAGAGTCAACTTGCATTAGAATTTCTTCTCTCTCTCTCTTTTTAAAAATGTGTTAGATCCTCTAAGACATACCAACAAAACAATAACTGCCTTTATGAATTGAAATGACTACTCTCTTTCTAAGGAGATCATTTAGACTAAGCCTCTCACCAATATTTTGGAATTTGATTTTATATCTCATTTTGAAAGACCAAAAGCCAAAGATGAAAGTTACTGAAAGAGATGACATCTAAACAATATATAGATCTCATTGTAGCTATGCTGAACATGTTAACTTATAAATATTAACAGGGTTTAGTTCTTCTAATAATCATCTACTCTAATAAAAGAGTAATATTGAAATTAACCATTTCTCAGGGATGCCTAAGCCATGCTCACCAGCCAAGCCATGCCCACCAGTCAATCAGAGTGGCTGTATGCAAATTAAGTCAGCCAAGATGGAGGCCAGAAGCGCAACCACAGAGGCGGGTGTGGCGGGCTGAGGGGTGGGCGGGTGATGGGCGTGGGTTGGGTGGGGCAGGCGTGGCGGGCTTGGGAAGCCTGCAAACTGCCATCAGACCCTCACCCAGGCTGGCCAGGCATACCAGCAGGTGGACATACCCTCAGGGGTCCCAGACTGTGAGAGGGCACAGGCCGGGCTGAGAGACACCCCCCTCCCTGAGTGCACAATATATTGTGCACCAGGCTCCTAATCATTACTATAAGAATACTTGCTAAAATAATACCCACTGGCTGTATAATGAATTCTAAACTGAACCGAATTCATAAATTTCCAATTACACATATATCATTGTGGTTAGTTGAGACCCATCCCTCTTTCATTTTGCTTTCATTTTAATTTCAGTCTCTATTGAAAGTCTTTTTGCCTCCTGTCTCAAATAATAGACTAAAGTGGAGGATCCACCTATTTGTAATGGAGAAAAGAAGGGATCCTTGGGCTAAGAAATTTCACTTCCTCTAAATCACTAGCTTCTCCACTTATTGTGACAGGGAAGAGTGGGGTGGAAAAGGTAACTATTTGTTTCCCAAACAAGGTCAAGTGACAGACCTCTCTTGTAGTTGATGTTCTGTTTCTCTTGCTAACACGGCCTGCTACTCAGTTCCTTCCTGGGGTAAGTGACCAAACGCAAGCTCCTTTGTGCTGCTTGTGTGAGTGGTTCAGAGGGGTCAGAGGGGTTCCACAGGTATCCTCCCACTTCAGATTTTCCTAATGTTTGAGACTTCGTGCTTCTGAACTGAATTTCTACCCCTGCCTTCACTTTCCAGCAAGTGTTGATTGCATCATCTTCCTCATGACCTTTTGCTACTAAGTCACATTCCTTTATTTGAGGTATAGCCCAAATGACTCCAGCCCAAATAACTACTTTAATATCCAGTCAGTCAGCCTAATCATGCCGAGTAATGGGGACACGGGCACTCTACTCTGCCCCTCTATTGACCCAGGATGTCTCTTTACTTGTCTTAGGTTCTGCAGATAGTACAGGGGCATAGCAGTAGGATTGTTGACTAAATGAATATACAATATAGGGACCAAATATCAATCTTTAATTCCTGCAGGCCCAACTAATCTTTGTAAGTAATTCTTTTTAAAAATATATTTTTATTGATTTCAGAGAGGAAGGGAGAGGAAGAGAGATATCAAAGCATCAATGATGAGAGAGAATAATTGATTGGCTGCCTCCTGCATGCTCCTCACTGGGGATTGGACCCTGGTCCCTGCAACCCAGGCATGGGTCTTGACTGGGAATTGAACCGTGACCTCCTTGTTCATAGGTCGATGCTCAACCACTGAGCCATGCAGGTAGGGCTGTAAGTAATTATGTTAAATATCCTACTCCACCGGCTTTTGAGAAAGTAAAGCAGTTCCCAAGAATACTGTATCCCTAAACAGCTTCCATATCACTCCTCCTATTGTCTTTTTGAATTAAAGGAAGCCACCATGATTAACTGTGTTGGCTATATTGAATCATTTATATGAGCATGATTTCATGGGCTAGAGGCCTCAAGAACACACTATTGTTAAAACTCAAAATTGATTCTGCAAGTATTTAGTGGCACCAAAAAATGTGGAAAGAACTGTTCTAGATTCTGGCCAAATAGCATGGAAGTTTTCCCCTATGGAGTGAAAATTCCTATGGCAAAAACTAAAGCAGATAAGGATAAAGGTTTAGTGAGTGATGGCTTAATAGTGAAAGCCATAGCGAAGAGAAATTATTTGAGCACAGGCATGAATCATGTGAAGAATCAAGTCTTGGAATATTGGGTCATGGAATCAGGGGAGTAGTTCAGACATAAGGAAACATAAGTACAAAGGCCCTGAAATAGGAACAGGGAAACTCATTCAAGTAATTTAACATCATGCTGTTTGTTTTCAATCATTTCCCTCAGTCAAAGCACAGATGCTTGACACTTAGCGTCTCCACTACTCTACTAAATTAAAGCCATACTCTACTATATTAAGGCCATGCCAGTCATACACTGTTGTGGACATGGCAAAACTACCTAAACAGGACCCTGTTGTCATTAACATTAATAGCAAAACACATTGTAAATTCTTTTTATATAGAAACTTAGACATTAAAAATAAATTTCCCTACTTCATAGCATGCAATCTATCTACCTATATAAAGCCCTAATATGCAAATTGACTGAAAGGTTGAACAACTGGTAGAATGACCGGTCCTTATGATGAACACTGACCACCAGGGGGCAGACACTCAATGCAGGAGCTGTCCACAGCCCATAGGCCCCAAGCAGTGGTGGCAGCAGGGGACAGGACTGGTGAGTGGGTGGCGCCAGGCCAGCTAAGGCAGGTGTTAGCAGCTGTCCCTGATTGCCCTTCCAGTTGCCCTGAGGGTTGTCCTACAGAGAGGTGACAAGTGGTGGTAGTGGGAGATGGGGCCAGCAAGCAGGTGGTGCCAAGCCAAAGTGGGTGCAAGTGGGGCCCCCAATCACCCTGCTTGTCATCCCAGAGATCAGCCTGATTGCTGGCCAGGCCTAGGGACCCTACCCATACATGAATTTCGTGCACCTGGCCTCTAGTAGATATCCATAAATCCCTGCCTAATGAATGGGTCAAACTGTTAGTTACAGCTAGAGAATTTGTCTTAAGAAGATGAATAATTTGACCATTTCTTCTATCTACTAAATTCCACAAATGAATTTAGTCTGAATTTCCTGGCCATCTACCTTTGAGCCTCTTAAAGGATGGGGCCATGCCATATGCCAGTGATGTGAGTCAGTTAAGTATTCAGTAATTGGTGACTTTTGTAACAACTTACTAGTTTCCAGGCTCTATCAAAAGCACTGAATGCATAATTTTATCTTAATTTCACTTTAATTTGAAATTCTTATAAAGAAAAGAAAATGAGATTTTGAGAAATTGTTATCTAGCTCTAGGACACTATACATATTATTGGGAAATAGTATAGTGCTTTTGAAGAGCATTGCATTGGATTACAGACAACTTAATCATTTGCTTAGAGTTGTAAAAGGAAGTAAAGAAAAATAATTTGATGTTTCAAAAAATTAGGGACTTGCACAATACTGTTTTTTGTAATTTTCTTCCTCCAATTGTTTTGCTCTTTCCTTGGTTAAGTCTTGTGAATGGGAAAGTAACAGTGCTTGACTCCAAACTGAAATTGCCATTAACTGGTTGTGTGGCATCAGTCAACTTCTCTGAGCTCTATTTAGATTCCTCATCTGTATAATAACAGCAATGACACCTATATTGTGTATGTGTGTGAGCAGTAATGAAGAAAATGGGAAGACCTCAGTAAAAAACATATTAAAAACTCAGCAAAAAGTAGAGAGCACAATTTTTGGTTAGCAGAAACAAATTTAGAATTCAAATCCAGATCTCTTTCTAAATCCTACACATTAAATCGCTGCACACAATGCCACCCACATTATTTTCCGGGTAGTTTAAAGTGATTTCTTGGCATCATACACTTATGTCTGTTATTGTGCTGCTTCTCTCCTTTTTTTTAAAAAAAATTCCTGTATTTTTTTTTTATAGAAAGGGGGGTAGGTAGCAGCTGCAAATAGGTGTTTCCTAAGAGACTAAGGCTGTTTACTGCAGTGTCTAGAAAATGCTCCCTCTTTCTGTTTTTAATATCCTGTGAAAAAATATTCAATAGTCCATTCCCTCAGGCAGTTTCAACTTATTCAAATTCCTAAGGGAAATTTTGAGGTGAAAACTGCACTAGGATGCGTTTCTCTTGAAAGAAAGTGGTGAGGAACAAGGAATAGATGTCACCATCCATACTAGCTAAGACACCTGTGGAGAAATAATTCGCACCATCCTGGGCTGTAGGCTCTAGTTTTTACAAATATAATACCTGACAATGTTTTATTTCAGCATCTGTTTACAACTGGGAGCCAAATTCTAAAAGCTCAGTAAGTATTTACAGGTTGTGGCGAAGGAATTTGAAATAGGTCAGACCACAGCCTAAGACACTTACCCATTTTGTCAAGAATCAGTGATACCCAAGGTCCCACTACCTTGGATTCTAAAATAATGAGATAACTGTATTTTTACTCTGTTTTTAACAACAATAATGACTTTCAGGAAAAGTGGCTTGACATTAGCTAAAATTTCTCCCCCTTAAATGCCTTCATAGTTTATAAGCCTCTGCACAAAAATAGTTGAAACTTAGAACGATTGCAGTTTAATGATGTTGATTTCACATATTTTTCAAAATATAACTATTTTTCACATTAAACTTAAGTAGTCCTCTAATATAAAAAATAGATCGAATTATTGCTCCATTAGAATACATTTATTTTGGCAGTGCCCTCAGCAGTCCAGATCTGTCTCTTGCTTCAACAGCATTTGCATGGAACAGACCCAGGGACGCCCCTTCTTTCAGCCTCCAGCCACTCTGCTGTGTCTTATCCAGTCACCTCCTTCGAAACCACCTCTGAGACCAGCCTACACACCAGTTTCTTTTCTACCTTAACTTCTTATTGCCAAACAACCATGAGCTCCCAAATTCATCAGAACTATTGTGCAGGCCTGACCAACCTGCACCTGCGGGCCTCCCGCCCCTACCTCTCGCTGGGCTTCTACCTCCGAGGGGACAACGTGGTCCTGGAGGGCGTGGGCCACTTGCACTTGTTGGTGGAGAAGAAGCGCGAGGGGGCTGAGCGTCTCCTAAAGACGCAAAACCAGCGCCGAGGCCGCAGTCTCTCCCAGGCCGCGCTGAAGCCTCCCCAGAGGAGGGGGGTGAAACTCAGGACGCCAGGGCAGCCGCCAGGGCCTTGGAGGGAACCTGAACTGGTCCTTGTGGAGCTGCCAGCCCTGGGTTCTACTCTCACAGACCCTGAGCTCCATGACTTCTGGGAGAACCACTTCCGGGGTGAGGAGGTGAAAGTCATCAAGAAGATGGGAGACACCTGACTCACCCCCCCAGGCTGGGCGGCCCCCAGGCTGGACTGGGTGAGTGTCTCTACCAAATGGAAACAATAAATGTTTTTGCAGCAAAAGAAAGAAAGAAAGAAAGAAAGAAAGAGAGAGAGAGAGAGAGAGAGAGAGAGAGAGAGAGAGAGAGAGAGAGAGAAGGAAGGAAGGAAGGAAGGAAGGAAGGAAGGAAGGAAGGAAGGAAGGAAGGAAGGAAGGAAGGAAGGAAGGAAAGAAAGAAAGAAAGAAAGGGAAAAAATTATAAATTCATATTTAAACTATGTACATAGGTTAAATCTACTTATGAAAATAATGAGCCTGTTTTGATAAGTATATATTATTGCTTGTCATGGGCAACACTTGAGGTTAAATATCAGTTTCAGTATTCAATTTATTTCTTCTTATTTTTTCAGGTATACAATGTTGAACAATAGGAATCCACACAAATCAAAGCAAATGGAAATAGTTCTCATAGGACTTTTGGTAACCTCAAGGCCCTGCTGACTTAAACAAATGATGAAGTTTGAAATGGAAATAGGAGACTTTTGTATTAAAATTCAATAACTTCTCATTCCTGGTCAATAGCATAACAGAAAGTACTCAAAGCTGACAAGTAAGCAAAGCAATGATATTGCAATATTACCAATTTCTACTAACAATTAAGGGGCAAAGAGCACATGTGCCTGAGAATTAAGTGATGTGCAGCTTAGCAGGCTCTCCTGGGCTTCACAGTGAGCTTCTCCGGGCAAGTGTAGATGAGAAGGCATGCGCACACCTGTCTTAAAAATCAACTACAACTACATGCGCACACCTGTCTTAAAAAATCAACCCTTTCTTCTCAAAGACCTACTTATAAAAAACTAGGGGCCCAGTGCACAAAAATTTGTGCACTCAGGGGGTGGGGGTCCCTCAGCCCGGCCTGTGCCCTCTTGCAGTCTGGGACACCCTGGGGGGGA
>PVJC01055888.1:0-10063 GCA_004026665.1 Murina feae
AAGCCCACCAAGCAGGCTGCCGACCCCCTGCCGCCTCTTTCCCGCTCCCCGATGCCCCTTCAAGGGCCTGGGAAGCCCACCAAGCAGGCCACCAACCCCCTGCCGCCTCTTTCCCGCTCCCCGATGCCCCACAAAGGGCCTGGGAAGCCCACCAAGCAGGCCGCCGACCCCTTGCCGCCTCTTACCTGCTTCCCAGTGTCCTCCAACCCTGCCGCCTGTTTCCCACTCACGGGTCCTGGGTCCTGCGCGGTCCCACCCTGCAGCCGCTCTGTGCACTCGGGAGGTCCCTCAGCCCGGCCTGTGCCCTCTCGCAGTCTGGGACCCTTCGGGGGATGTCCACCTGCTGGCGTGCCTGACCAGCCTGGGTGAGGGGCTTTAAGGCTGCCCACAGCTCCCATTGACCCAACGTCCCAGCAAGGCTGGCTGGACGCAGGTTTTTGGAGTTTATCTCCTATAATTGATGCTGTTCCTTTAAGGAGAGGCCTTTTACTAAGGAAGCCTCCTCTGCCTCACCTCGCGGCTTCTATAATGAAACAATTGTTACACTTAATTGTTGCAAATGTGTGTTTTGCTTCAGGCCAAAGGCTAAGGAGCCAGCGAGCAGGTAGTTTCGCTTTCGCTCCTGCTGCAACGGACGCTGCCTAAACGTTTACTCAGGTCTGTGAGTGGCAGCCGCCATGTTGGCTGGGCTAATTTGCATACAGTCGCTCTGATTGGCTGTGGGCATCCCGGAGAAACGGTTAATTTTACTATTCCGCTTTTATTAGTTTAGATTGTTGTGCACCAAAGCTTGATGCACATCATAATTATGCAGTAATATAAATGTCACATTTGAACACTCTTGAAAGCACAAACTCAGCCTGGTGAGGGTAGGGAAGCACTACCAGAGAGGATGGTCCCAAGACTTAGGTATTAAATAGATTAGAAATGTCGTTATGCTTTTATTTAAATACTAGAGGCCCGGTGCACAAAAATTTGTGCACTCGGGAGGTCCCTCAGCCCGGCCTGTGCCCTCTCACAGTCTGGGACCCCTCTGGGGATGTGCACCTGCTGGCATGCCTGATCAACCTGGGTGAGGGGCTGATGGCTCTTTGCAGGCTGGCCACAGTCCCTTCAGGTTATGGGTCCTTACTGGGGTACCTGGCCAGCCTGGGTGAGGGGCTGAGGGGTGCTTTCAAGCTTTCAGGCTGCCCACAGCTCCCATTGACCCAATGTCCCAGCAAGGCTGGCTAGAAGCAGATTTCTGGGGTTTGATTATCTTCTATAATTGATGCACTGTTCCTTTAAGCTGAGGCCTGGTAACGAAGCCTCCTGTTTGCTTCAGCTAGTGGCTTCTATAATGAGACATTGTTACTCTTAGTAGTCAGGCCTAGCCTGCTGTTTACTTCAGCTCCTGAGGATTCTATGATTGATAGTTTATTGCAAACATGTGTTTTGCTTTGAGCCAGGATAAGCGGAGCAGCCGCAGTTTCAGTCCTGCTGCAATGGAAGCTGCCGTTTACTCAGGTCCATGAATGTTGGCCTCCATGTTGGCTGGGCTAATTTGCATACAGTTGCTCTGATTGGCTGGTGGGCGTGGCTTAGGCATCCCGAAGAAATGGTTAATTTTAATATTATGCTTTTATTAGGATTTTTAAAAAATATATTTTTTATTGATTTCAGAGAGACAGAGAGAGGGAGAGAGAGATAAAAATGTCGATGAGAGAGAAACAGTGATTTGCTGCCTCCTGTACACCCCCTACCTGGGATCGAGCTCGCAACACAGAATGTTGCCAGAATGTGCCCTGATCAGGAATTTAAATGACGACCTCCTGGTGCATAGGACTGATGCTCGACCAACTAAGCCACATCAGCCAGGCTCCTTTTGCTTTGCAAGTATAGGTTGATGTCTGTGTATCTGGGAGCCAGGAAAAGTGGAAACTAGCATTGTTATCACATATAGTAGCTTGTACTTAGCATGTGCCCACTGTAATCACAGCCACCTAGAAAGCTGAGAAAGTGTCCTTGGTTGTCACGTTAATGGAAAGTAGAGACACTCACACTAGCAAACTTAAGATTTGAGAAGCCATTAAAAATACCTGGGTGGTGTATTCATGTTGGTGTTTACTTTGGAGTTGTTCTAGAGTCCCAGGGAGCCCTAGCCAGGCTCAGGCTGACCTTGCCAGGTGATGGCAGGGACATCAATGTTGGAGTTCACACAGGTAGAGAAATTAGAGTCCAAAATGCTATCATTTGGAGTCTTGTTTCTGCTGTTTAGGTTATAGAACAGGTTTAGACCTGATGTGTATTTTGTAAAAACACATGCAATAGATAGACAAGGGGAAATGTAAAACACGTGTCAAAAATGCAAATATGACACCACACAGCAGTGTGAAAATGCTGTAGTCATTACACCGTCCTTTAATAAAAATGGATTTTTAACTGCATCATTTTTTTCTTAGTCGTGTAGTAAATCTTCTGTTTACAGAACTTAGCCTAAGTATTTTGTAAAAGTCCAACAGCCAAGAAATATAATTTCCTCAACAGTTTTTGTTTTACCCTTTTACAGATGGCGTAAAATCAGGTGTGTAAAAAAATAAAAAGCAGTTTGAGCTGTCGTGAAAGGTATTTCAGATTTATGCTTTGCAGATGATATTGGTATGATTAATGCATTCATTGCTTTTTTTTATTGCTTTTCACAGATAATGTACATGATGCATGGAAAATGTTGTGGGTTTAAATCTTTGCCAGGTTTAGAGTATGAATATCAACAGATGTTATCATATAAGTACCATAATCATTATAAAATAAAAAATTTGTCATGAAATGCATTGACATAAATTTCATTTATGTAAATTGCCTTTATTAGTGTAAAACCTTATTGTAGCTGTTAGGGTTTGTGAAGCACTTTAGATGAGATTAACTTGGTATAATGTGGTCACAAATGGGTTGCTTTAAATTTAACTGACAAGAAAATAACACTCAAAAGTTAGGAAATTACTGAGGCATTTGTTTTCAGCCTGAATTGCTGGTACCGCTTAAATAGGTTGAATATGAATTAATAACAGTGGACTGCTAGCTCAATAATTACAGAGAGTAATTTAAAGGAGACCTTAAGTAGTAACTTAAAAGTATTTTAGTCTTGCTTTTTTCTGTTCTGTTTCTGTTTTTCTTTGGTATGCCAGCCCATTGCTTCAGTACAGCCATTATCAATAGTGTTCAGGTTTGGACAGCAAGTTTTGTCAGTAGAGTTTTGGAGCGTTATGGCCGTGACATAAAGCTTGCGTTCAGCTGTTTTAAAATATTGGATGCGGGGTCCTGATGGAGTGGCCTTAGCAGCTGGTCAGCTCTTCCTAGCAGCAAATGCAACGTTGTGCTACACTTCTGTGGCGGGATCATGACCAGTTGCCCTCCATCCTCAGGAAGGATTAGGCCCGCCAGTGTGGACAAGTGAGTGAAGGTCTTCCCTGCTTCTGAGCTCTCTGTGTTCTGCTCTTTTTCTACATTCTTTTACACAAAACAAAGTGGTACATCCTCTCCCCTGTTTTTCAGATAATTTACCATCACGTTGCCCTTCTGATCCAGGCTGGAACAGGCCATTCTAACTAATTCACTGAATTTTACTGGAGGACACTGAACCAGACTGAGATCATGGACTTGCTTGTGGTCACACTGGTCATGACACAGTTAGTAGGTGCCAGACTCACATCTCTGGTTCCTACAGCAATATATTTAGGTCCTATTTTGAGACAGAAAGATATTTTTATTTCTTTTCTAGGAGAAATCTTATTTTCCAATGGCTACCTGATTGATTACTCTTCTACTTTAAATGGGTTTGACCATACTTCCCTGAGAAAGGGATTATTCACCAACTAAAACAAATAAGGCTGTACTTGTTTAGGGGTAACCCAGGTATCATTGTTGAGCAACCAGAGATCATTCAATTATAAAGTCAATATAACCAAAACAGCAAATACTGTTAATGAATCTGTTTGCTTCTGTTTCAGTTGGGAAGGTGGGATTGTGGCCTTCTCCCATATCGTTTATCAAACTGAATTCACATACCCTGTCCTTGCCATTGCAACCCTGGCTGTGGACATGCACCAGGTGCCTGGAGCAGACCCATTTGGGGTTGGGCTGGGATCCACATGGTCTCTTCACTGAGGGTCAGCAAGCTTAGCTCTGTTGGGATCAGTAGGTAGTGAGGTCCCTGAGCTGGCAACCACTGAGGGGCTAGCATCGATCTGGGCCGAAGGAGGAAGATGCAAAATAAGTACATGATTCTCTACTGCCCAGAAGAGCTTCCAGTTTTGCTGGGGAGGTAGCCCATCTGAATTGTACAGGATAGTTGATTTTTAAAATTGCTATGTTAACCAGGCACTAACATGTGAAGTAGTAATAAGCTGAAGGAGGTGTACTTCCTTCAAGATGGCTGTCTGGAGAAAGGGGAGTTTTGAGTTGGTCCTCAAAGGTCTGATAGTTTTTTTTTGAGGACAGGAGCTAAGGTAGAAAGAGGGCACATCGGATTTGTATATGCTGGTGAGTGAGGGCCCTCAGATTGGTCCAGTGACTAGGCTGAAGACTGGCAGCGAGGTTCCCTGTGCTGTCCCTGGGTTTAGTGTTGCCTCAGGTTTAGACTGTTTGAGAGCCAACTCTTGTCTTTCTGTTTTTCCTCCAACTTGCTTATTTCTCTCAGGAGCACCACCATCCTCTCAAGCACCCAGACCTAAAACTGAACACTTATCTTGGTGCCCAGTCATCAAGAACTGATCAGTCTTCACTTAGTGTCAAGATTGTGCTTCTGGTCAGTGTGCACCTCCCCTCCCCCAGAGTAGCTGTAGGAGCTTCCTGACAGCCTTTCACCTCTAGGTCTTGTCTGCCTTCAGAGGCCTGCAAGCTGCTTGGTGGTGACCAAGTGGGTCTCTGCTCAGAAAATCGCAGTTCTTTCTATTTTATCTTACAAAAATCCTCTTCTCAGAGGTTTTCAAAACTGCCCACAATTTGACCCTAATCCTACCTCTCATTACTTCTCTATAAGAGGCCTCTTTACTGTGTGAGAGATTAGAACTGTAAAATACCAGAAAGGTCACTTAGTCCTTCCCCTTACTGAAGAAGTGGGGAAACCAAGGCTCAGACAGGGGTAGCACAAAGGATTAGTCATCATGTTGGAAATGCAGCCAAGACCCCCAGCACCTCAGTTCGTTCTTTTCTACCTTTATGCCAGCTGTACTTCATCTTCCTATGCTCCATCCCCCATCTTTCCACATTCTACCCACTCCTGGCAAGTTTTTCCTGACTCTTATGCACTTTGCACACTTACTGTGGGCTTGGCACTCTGATAAACACTGGGGATGCAGTGGTGAGCAAAGCAGATACTGCCCTCATTTTCATGGTGTTCACAGCATAGTAGGGGAGGGAGAACTTAAAGAAAATAATCCTCTTATATAATAAAACTAGGGGCCTGGTGAACAAAAATTTGTGCACTCGGGGGGGTCCCTCAGCCTGGCCTGTGCCCTCTCGCAGTCTGGGACCCCTCAGGGAATGTCCACCTGCTGGTGTGCCTGGCCAGCCTGGGTGAGGGGCTGAGGGCCGTTTTCAGCCTGCCCACAGCTCCCATTGACTTAACATCCCAGTAAGGCTGGCTGGAATCAGGTTTCTGGAGTTTATCTTCTATAATTGAAACTTTTTACCTTGAGTGGAGGCCTAGGCAGGTAACGAAGCCTCCTGTTTGCTTCAACTCTCTAGCTTCTATAATTAAAACATTGTTGCCGTGAGCAGAGGCCCAGCCGGCCTAGGCAGGCAGTTGCCAGAAGCCTCCTGTTTGCTCTAGTTCTGTGACTGCCAGTCTCCATCTTGGCTGGGTTAATTTACATACAGCTGCTCTGATTGGCTGGTGGGCGTGACTTAGGTGTATCAGAGTGACGGTTAATTTGCATATTACTCTTTTATTAGAGTAGATTCTAATATGCAAATTGACTGAATAGCAGAACGATTGGTTGCTATGGTGTGCACTGACCACCAGGGGGAAGATGCTCAATGCAGGCGCTACCCACAGGCCCCAGGCCAGCCCAGGCAGGTGCCAGCAGGGGCCCTTCAATCATCCTGCCAGTCACCCCAGAGAGGGAGGCAGCCGGCAGGGGGCAGGCCCAACGAGCAGGAAGTGCCAGGCTGACCAAGGCGGGTGCCAGCAGGGGACCCCTGATTGCTCCACTGGTTGTCCCACAGGTTGGCCCTGATCTCTGGCCAGGCCTAGGGACCCTACCTGTGCACTAATTTCGTGCACCAGGCCTCTAGTGAATATATAATTGCAGTGTGGTAAGTGTCATGAAGGAAAATCCTAATAGCTAACATTTAAAGAATATTTATGACCCTAGCTGGTTTAGTTCAGTAGATAGAGCCTGTAGATGAAAGGGTCTTAGGTTCGATTCTTGTCAAGGGCACATGCCTGGGTTGCAGCTCTATCCCCAGTGGGGGGTGTGCAGGAAGCAGCCAATCAATGATTCTCTCTCATCATTTATGTTTCTATCTCTCCCTCTCCCTTCCTCTCTGAAGTCAATAAAAATATATTTTAAAAGAAGAACATATATGGGCCAGGCCTATTGTAAGGATTTTACATGTACTTATTAATTTAATCTTCACAGAATCCTATCAAGTAGGTAATATTTCCCTCATTTTACAGATGAGGAAACTGAGTTTTAGATGTAGTGACTTGCCTGTGGCCTCACTGCTAGTAAGCAGTGGAGTTGGGATTTGACCCCAGGCAGTCCCTCTCATTTGCCTGCTTGGGTACGGCCTCTCCAACTAAGAATGGGAGGGGAATAATGGGAAGACCAAATTCAGTTTGAGGAGCGTGGTCAGGGAAGGCCTTTCTAGGGAAGCAGTAAGCTGATGCTTTGTGTTTCGCTCCGTTGAGGCATTTTATTTGCACGTGTGTATTACATCCTAAGAAGAGAATCCCAGGATTTTCTGTGCTGGGTGTTTTTTTGCCTTGCTTCTTTGTGGTCCAGGATGCCCACTGAGGTTGTCAGTAAAATGGGTGGGAGCAGGTTTTTCTGCATTTTTTTCTAGATCTTTGAGTTGCACATCAAATCTGGAGCGAATCACTCTATATTTGTTTAACCTGCCCATGAGGTTCACAACAATGTTCCCAGCTCTGTGATCATCAGTTATTTCAAATTTACCGATGTGAGCAGGCTTCATCATCACAATTAGAAATGGGACCTGGTGACACTGGAGCATGGTCTCCTAGGAACAGGTGTGTGCCTGTCCTTTCAGCAGTGCTGATGCACTGAGAGCATCTGTCAGGACATGCATGCACCATCATGGCGGCACAGAAGGGTGGAGGAAAGAGGACAGGAGGAGCAAGCATGCACTGATACGGGAAGTGGGCAGGATGCTGCCAGACTTTCAAAGGATCAATCCCTCTAAAAAAAGACTGCCTAGCCCTGAGCAGTTTGGCTCAGTGGTTAGAGCGTCAGCCTGAGGTTCGATTCCGGTCAAGGGCATGTACCTTGGTTGCGGGCACATTCCCAGTGGGGTGTGTGCAGGAGGCAGCTGATCGATGTTTCTCTCTCTCTCATTGATGTTTCTAACTCTCTATCCCTCTCCCTTCCTCTCTGTAAAAAATCAATAAAATATATTTAAAAAAATAAAAAAAGACTGCCTAGTGGAAGAAGGCAGATGAAGGATGATGTATTTTCTTAAAAAGACCATTCAGAGGGCAGAGTGGAAGTGGAAGGGGCAAAAGTCAGATGTAGAGAATAAACAGTAAGGAGCCTGTTGCATTCATTCAGGTGAGATGTCATCGTTAGGAGGTTGTAGACTGGGATAGTGACGGAGGGGAAGCAAAGAAATGTGCTGGTATAGGTTAGAGCTATATTTTGGGGTTCTAACTAGTAGAACCATAGAAAATGCAAATATTAAGAGAAAACCCATTTCTCTAGGGAGGAGCGATGATGGGTTGTGAGGAAGAAGAGCAGGGGTTGGTTACCAATGACTCCCAGATTTAGGAGCTGGAGGGACGGGTGGTCGGAAGTGACATTTACTGAACTGGGGAATTGTAGGAGAGGAACAGGATTAGGGGGGAAGGATCAAGATTTCTGGTTTGGACGTTGCTAAGTGTGATTTGCTGTGAGATATCTAAATGTGAACTTCAAGAAGGTAGTTTTATGTGTGAGTTAGGAACTCAGTAGAGATGTGGGTGTAGATAATTGGGGAGTCATGGATGTGTATGGAAAATAGCCAACATAATAGATGAGATCACTCAGGCATAAATTGTCCTGTAAGAAGAGAGGAGGACTCAGAATTCAGTTCATTTAGGGGTTGGATATAAAAGGAATTGCTAGCAGAAGACTGAGAAAAACTTGTTAGTGAAATGGGAAGAAAATCAGGCCAGTGTTGTATCACAAAGTTCAAAAGAAGATGGTATTTTAAAAAGGGAGGAATCAGTTCTGAGACTTCACCTAAGTTGAATACCAAAAGATGACCACTGGATTAGGCAGCATGGAGGCCATCAATGAACAGAGCAAGGATGGTTTGGGTGGTGGAGGTGCAGGCCAGCCTGGAGGAGAAGTGGAGCTCATGTCCTTCTACAGGTCCTTATAGCCATAGACATTAGTCTGTTGTCAGCCCGTGCATTATCTTACTTGTTTATGGTGTTCTTTCAGCCTTGTTTTGATAATGATCCTGTGAACATTAGAGCTGGAAGGGATGAGGCAGCCGAGGTCTAGGGGTGAAGTGGTTTGCTTAAGGTGACAACTAGTGGCAGAATTAGGATGTGACTAAGTGCCCCTTTGAGCATGCAATAGAGAAATGTGATTACTCACCTGTATTTCTCTCCAGCTAAGAGAGATAGATATAAGGCTTTTGAGAGCAGAGACTTGGCTTGCGTTTGTGTATGTCTGTCTCCCAAGTACCCAGCCCGGTGTTACCTACGTGCATTTTTAGTACATGAGGTCCCTTGATTGTGTTCTACTATTCGATGTCCTTAGCCCTGGGGAACAGAGTGGTTTTCATCTTTTTGTCTCCTGCTGGTTACTACCAAACCCCCTTTTCCAGCAGGGACTTTTCCTTTCATTTCCTTACTCCTACACACAGATGGTTCCTAATGGTGACCAGCGTATTTGGCCACTGAGTTGTGTGTGATGGGATGATCAGTAGTGCAAGGGCAGTGCAATGGCACACTTCCCAGAAGAGCAGCGTTGATTGTGCTTTAATTCTGCAGGCAGCTTTGAAGTATCAGAGAAATGAGCCACTTGTGGCAGCTCTAGTAAATTGCCTCCAATGATGAGAGCCTGAGATTGGCACTTACTCAGTATTTTGCCTTCACAGCTTCAGCTACCCACGTGAACTTTTTTTGGCTTGTTTTCTTTTTAAAGAATCTGGGTGTCCTGGGGGCCCATAGCAGAGTCTTCAAAGAATTCACTAAATACCACACTGGGAGACTATTATAGGCCTTGTCGATTAGGCACTTGTTCATTTTAAGACAATTTTTTTCATCTCAAAGCCTTTCCCCCCTCCATATTCTGTGACAACTGGTCCAGGACTCTTTGATGATTTTGTTTGTTTTGTTTTTAAGTCATAACTTGCTTCATTCTAGGTAGCAAGTCTACATTTGGATACATTTTAAAAAATTACTTTTAGAACTTTTGATTTGAAAATGTTGCTTTAAGGTCATTCTGTGTACAAGTAACTTTAAAAAATTTTTTAAATTTTTTAAATCTTTACTATTCATATTATTACCGTTGTTCCTCTCCCCCCTCCCCCCCCATAACTCTCTTCCTCCCAGTTCCCATCCCCCCGTCCTCATCCATGGGTGTACGATTTTTCTCCAGTCTCTTCCCACACCTCCAACACCCCTTTCCTCCTGAGAATTGTCATTCCTCTCCCATTCTATGCCCTTGATTCTGTTCTATTCACCTGTTTATTCTGTTCATCAGGTTTTTTTATTCACTTGATTTTTAGGTTCACTTGTTGATAGATATGTATTTGTTGTTCATAAATTTTTTTTAAAAATTTATCTTTATTGTTCAGATTATTACAGTTGTTCCTCTTTTTCCCCCCATAGCTCCCCTCCTCCCAATTC
>PVJC01055889.1:0-10063 GCA_004026665.1 Murina feae
TGGGTGCTTCTGCCCACTGAATGCTTCATTATAACCCAACAGGAAATAAGTTTCACTTTCCTTTTCTTCCCCCATCACTCTCTGCCAGCTTGATGGAGAAATTATGGCTGTTAATAGGCTACAGTGGAACAAACATTTGCATAACTGTTAGCTCAGAGCTCATAACTCTAAGTTAATTGGCTGATGGTGATTAAAATGATTAAGTGATTGTAATTTATATGATTAACCAATTAACCCATTCTCTGGTGATTGGCTCGGGGTAGGCCTCGAGATGTGCGCTTGTCTCCCAGCGTGAAGGCCACGATGAACTGTGTTAAATGTTCGCTCAATTGCTGAGTTGTTCCTCGCACCAGCAGGGAACATGCTTTGCACTAGGTAGTTGATTTTATCATGTTAAGTGAGTGGCTACCAGAAAGCTCTGTGCCTGGCATAGAAGAAATGGGAGGCTGGGCAGCGATTCTTTAATGTGGAGGGACAGGGTGGGTGTGCTGTTGCCAGAACCACTATTGTTATTTGAAAGTAGCCCACCTTCCACTAAAAGGAAAGAAAGGCTGAGTGGTGAAGACTTAGACTCAGGAGCCGTGTGGCTGGCTCCAGCCTGCTCTGTGACTCACCAACTGTGGGGTGTGATCAGGGGACTTAACTTTTTTATGCCTGTGGATTCCTCTGCTATAAATATTATCTACCTCTAAAGGTTATTATGAAGATCAAATTAGACTATGGATATCATACTCTCACTAAGTATTAGCTGCTACTGTTATTGTTATTTCTATTATGGTTTTATCACTACTCCACTAGAATATAAACTACTCCTGATGTTCAGCATGGTGCCTGGCACACAACAGGTATTCCAAATACAGTAGTCCCCCCCCTTATCTTAGGTCTTGCTTTCTGTGGTTTCAGTTCAAAATATTAAATGGAAAGTTCCAGAAATAAACAATTCATAAGTTTTAAATTTCATACCGTTCTGAGTAGTGTGATGAAATCTCATGTTATCTCACTCCGTCCCACCCGGGATGTGAATCATCCCTTTGTCAAGTGTTTTCATGCTGTATGTACAGTAAAATATGTTGCAAAAGAGACCGTATTCACATAACTTTTATTACAGTATATTGTTTTAATTGTTCTATTTTATTAGTTATTGTTATTACTGTGCCTAATTTATAAATTAAACTTTACAAGGTAGGTTTGTATAGGGAGAAACATAGTATATATACTATCTGAGGTTTCAGGCATCCACTAGGTTCTGGAACCAAACCCCCCTCATATAAGGGGACTGCTGTATGTGCTGATGATTGACATATAATAGTGGACACAGAGCACTAAAGTAATGCGGGGCACTCTTCTAAGTGCTTTACATTCGTTAATATGGGTAATCCTGCCCTAGCTGGTTTGGCTCACCCGATAGAGTGTCTGTCTGTGGACTCAAAGGTCCCAGGTTCGATTCCAGCCAGGGGCATGTACCTTGGTTGTGGGCACATCCCCGGTTGGTGCAGGAGGCAGCTGATCAAATTCTCTATCCCTCTCCCTTCCTCTCTGTAAAAAAGTCAATAAAATATATATTTTTTTAATATGGGTAATCCTTGCAACCACTCAATGAGGTCTGTAGTATTACCTTCTGCATTTTAGAGGCGAGGGAGAGAGAGGTAAATTAACTTGCTCAAGGTCCCATTACTACTGAGAGGTGGGATTTGAGAGTGAAGCCTGCTTAGATATTTTCCCCATCCAAGGTAAACCATCTTTGTCAAATGGAGATAAGAAAATAATATAATTCCTCCCACTGAGAGAAAAAAAAAACACCAGAGTTAATTTGCTTGATAACAGATTTCAGGGACTTAGACATTTTGGCAAATGCAATAAGCAAGAAACAACGTGAGTTCTCAGAACCAACTAGACAGGCAGAAAGGGGAAATCAAACATATTCTTTATTGGATAAACTCAAGCTCACTGTGATTCAGCATGTCCGCTTCCCCACTCCCATCCCTTGGCATCTACCAGCAAACACTTCACTTGCCCTGTACCCTGGGCTAAACACATCACCTTCTTCCCAAGACTTCCCAGGCTTTTAGCGTCTGGGAGCTCTGAGAGACTCAGCTGGTGATAACATGTATGGCTGTTGGTTTTCAGTCTATAGTTTGTTAGAAAGTGGAAAGAGAGGCAAGTGATTGACATCTCTATTCTGGAAGCTTCAGCCAACATACCAAAGGCACTACTTGTGGTGTTTTTCTCCCAGACCTGTTCCGGTGATAAAATGTCAGCATAAGATAGCTAGCAAGCATTTTACTTCTATTCATAAAATAACACTTAGTTGAGCCATAGATACCACCAGGGACAAGGGGTTTGTACTGCCGCTCTACTTCCTGCAATTGACATGGGTGCGAGGGGGCAGGGATTTCCCTACGCGGACCCCAACGCGTTCTCGGCTCCACAGCCATCTGACTCCATTCACTTTCTTTTTCTGACTCTTCAGCTCCTCTTCTTTTTATTCCCTTTCTTCCTAGCCGAGGACTTTATCCTTTCCTTCCCCCTCTTTTCTTCCCTCCTTTCTCTCCTTCCTCACCCCATTTCTCGACCATGAATGCTTAAAGACACCTATTTCCATGGGACAAACTGAAGCTCATTATGATGACTTATGGCCATTCAGTAGTGATCGGTGCCTGTGTGTTTCCTTTCATAACTCCCATGTGATGGAAATGGAATTTTTATTGTTAACCTGATGCCAAAATGAATTCCACTCTCTTTCATCACAGCTTCGTGTGTCTGTTGGTGTGACTTATTCCTAAGTTCTTTTTTTTTTTTAACTTTACATTTTTCTTATAAAGTGAATACATTTTAATATTATAAATTTTATGGAACACAGAAAAGACAAAGAAGAAATTAAAATGACTTCAGTATATCTCTCCCAATGTTTTTCTTTCCTTTAAATCCTTCTCTACCATAAAACAATGAGAAATTATTTTTAAACCCAAAAGGCTGTGCTCCAAAAGGTATATGCATGTGCGAAAGAGGGATGGGTTTTCGAGAAAGCCCTTTGTGATTCACTGGGCTTGAAGAAATATATCACAATATTTGACAAGTTCAAATTATGGCTAGGTCCCCACGGCACTAACCTCTGGCTCCCTGATCTTTTCCAGGGTTTAGGGGAGTCTGTCTCTGGTTATTGCGCGGGAGAGAGAGAAACCCAAGCTCCGGACTTGGCAGGTCAAAGCTACTCAATTCATCTCTAAATCTTTACAAATCCAAGAATTCCCCCAAAGTCATCATTCACTCTGAACTTGCCTGATGCTTTTTGTGAAGGAGAGGAAAAGAACTTCGCTTTGGTTAAACATCGGCTCCCGTGAAACCGAGCGTTGAAAGGGGGCAGAGTCCATAATTGATTTTCTGACAGGTTATAAAATATTAAAAGATGGGAAAGTTTTCAACCTAATTTTTAGGTGTCCGTCTGAAGCCATGTCCAGTTGGCCTGCAGGATCAATGAAACAACATTACACAGAAATGCTGAACTCATACTCTCCTGGCTAATCTATATTTCAGAGATGAGATTGAGCTCTTAAATGACCTACACGCAGAGCAGGCTGATCCCCAGTTTCAACCTCCCACTTGGAACCTTGGTTGCAAAGATTAACTATTTCATGGACATGAAAGGCAGCACATCCCTGACGCCTTGGCAGGATGGGGAGAAAATTCAGACCAGCAGGGCCATTAAAACCCACAGGGTCTTTTTGCCAATTTAATGTCGGCTTCTTAGAATGATTTTTGCCTCTTTATTTTACTATTCTGGTTTACCTCTCACTTCTGGGGAGGGAGGCATGGGGACAGCCTTTATCATCCCTGAACCTTCCCTCCACAGCGGAATCATTATGCAAATTTGACCCACGTGCAGGTGCGGGCCATGCTAGGGAGGAGGAAGGTGCGCCGTTTCTTTAGCTCCGCCTCCCACCGGAAGTCCCGCCCCACGCGAGGGGCCGGGGAATTCCGGAAGTGGCGGGTTTCCGGAGCTGGTTGTGAGTCTCACGTGTGGCCTTTGGCCCTCAGTCCTGCCTTCCCCACTTGTCAGCTGGCCTTGGAGCGCACGGGACGACTTTGGCCTGAGGTACATGTGGATGGAGATTCCATCAGGCCTTTTCCGGGGACTGTTCTGTTGTTTTGTTTACCTCCCAGGCGGCTGGGCCTCCCTGGGCTGCATTCCGCCCTGCAGATGCCCTAGCCCAGTGGTTCTCAACCTTCTGGCCCTTTAATACAGTTCCTCATGCTGTGACCCAACCATAAAATTATTTTCCTTGCTGCTTCATAACTGTCATGTGGCTACTGTTATGAATCGTAATGTAAATATCTGATATGCAGGATGGTCTTAGGAGACGCCCGTGAAAGGGTCGTTTGACCCCCAAAGGGGTCGTGACCTACAGGGCCTAGCCTCTCAGAGGGTTCTCCGGAAGCTCCCCCAAGCCTTCAGGCATGGCCCACTGGCCTCTCTGTGACCGTGGGGGCCCCTCACACATGGGCATAGTATTTAAGTGCTTTTCCCTCCAGCCCCCCCCCTTCCACCTCTTACTCCCACCAACCCGCTGAGCTCCCCACTTCCCTCACCCTGGACTCCTCGAAAGCAGGGACCGGGCCCAGCTCATTTCTATTCCCAGAACCTTGTTGTAGCACCTGGCACCATGACTGGCTGACATCTGTTTGGTTACTTATTTTATTTCCTAGCTCCCCGTGTAGAATGTAAGCTCAAGGAGGACATAGCTTTTTGCCAGATTTGTTTATATCTGGATCCGCAGAGTCTAGAAGAGTGGCTGGCACATAGTAGGTGCTAAACAGATATTTGTTGGATAGATGGATCGATGGATGGATGGACGGATGGATGAACAAGCTGAGATTCAGTCCAATAGTAGAAGCATGTGATCAAGGTACTATGGGGAATGTTGGGGAAGTCTTAGCTGACGAGATGAGATTGGAGGCTGAGCCTGAAAGGGTAGGGAAGTCTTTGCTACTTAAAAGCGACAAGCTAGAGCTGAGGTAGAGTGGAGAGTGTGGTCAGGGTAAGAGGACATGACCTCATTTGAGACACACAAAAGGGGAAGTTGGAGCATTAGGCTGAGGCCGTGCCCTGTGCACATGAGGTGAGGCAGGTAAATTGAGGCCGGCTGTGAAGGGCCTGGGACATGGTGATGGGCTTTAGGGTTTTATTCTGTAAGAGTGTTGAAGGCTTTTAAAGAGAGGAGTGGTGGCATCGGATCTCTTTATAGAAACTGTGTGGAGGATGGATACAGCATGGCAGGGAGGCAGATTAGTGGCAGGGAAGCCAAAGGGGAGGGACCTGCTGTGTATGGACAGGTGGCAGAAAATGGGTGTGAGCCGACCTGGAGTGTCATCGTACTGCACCCGGACCGTAGGAGAGGCTCACCAAGGAGTGGCTGAATGAATGCTGCCAACTCAGTGAATCATCTTGAGCTTCTCTAAAATACAGGTATTTTCTAGGTTAATTCAGTTCCATTAGGTTACTGGTTCTCAATTGGGTGATTTTTCCCCTCGGGGCAAAGTCTTAAGTCTGGAGACATCTTTGGTGTAGAGGCCAGGGATGCTGCTAAACATCTTACAATGCACAGGACAACCCCACAGCGAAGACTTATCCAGTCCAAATGTCAATAGTGCCCGGGGTAATATAATCAATATTAAAAAAAAAAATAGAGGTAGTGGGTCCAGGGAATGTGTGTTTTTGCTCTGCTGAAGGCAAGATCTTAATCCAAGAGTGACTCATCTGAGTCATTTAGATGAGGGCTTCAGAATTGGGGTGACAAACACCCTGAGGCACTAGCCCAAGTATATTTGACCTTGAACCCTAACTTGTTGCAATTAGATGAGTGCCAACAAAATGCACTATTAAAGAGAAAACACAGGTAACATGGCTAACATTGTGCCCGCCATAGGGTGACATTTCGTAAATGCTACTCCTGTTCCTTTTTTCAAAATAACTTGTCCTGATATTTCCTCCTGATTCCAATTCTAGTTCTTCTAGTCCACTCAAGTGTCCCCTTCTCAGGGCGGCCTTTTCTGGCTGTCCTAGCAAAACCGAAGCCACCCCCTACACATACTTCCTATCCTCCTTCCCTCACTATGTTTTCCCCTCTGGCACAATCATGTTTTGCTTGTATGTTTATTATGTGTCTCTCTACTGGAATGTAAACTCTATCAGCTTACGTGGCTGTCTTGTTGGTGCAGTGCCATGCGCAGACAGAGTCTGGCATGTAGCAGATGCTCAGTAAGTATTTGTTGCACGAATGAAACAAATCTCAGTTCTAGTGGCCAGAGAAAGTTGTTATGACCTGCTGTGTGAGAGCCTGCATTTTCCTACGATTGGTTTACAATGAGTGTTTCATCAACAGGTGGAAGGAAAAAAATTCCATGAACCCACTGAGGTCATTTTTTCTCTCGAATAGAGGCAAGTTGTAGTAACCCGGATGGTTCTGAATTTGTCTGCATGCGAAGGAAGGATGTTCCAGGCTGATTTTGCTCCCTCTCCCCTCTCTTACTCCGGTCCCTCTGCAGGGAGGTGGCCATTAGGTCCTATCAGTGCTGCTGGGCTCATAATCAGATTTTAATGACTGTCTGCTTCCCTTCCTACATGTTTATAGTCCTCCGCACTCTGATTAGGCTTTTGGTCCCACAAGATAGTTAAAAGCCCACAATTGGTGCTGGGTGCTTTTGTCGTCCCCCCCCAAGTCAAGTGAGTGGATGAATGTCCCTTTGATCTTCCCCCTGTGGATGAGAACTGTTTGTGTTTTTAAGGCCTTCACCAATTATGTGGAATGGACACAGGACGGGGCCTGAGGCTGGCCTTCTGGATGGTTCAGAAGTCCCTCTGAGGTTTTCATTCTTTCTCCTCCTGTCTCCTCCACATCCCAAGTGCGGAAGGAAAAGAAAGCAGAAGTGTAACCGGACAATCAGTGGGTCCCTGCTGCCTGTCACTACTTGAGTCAATTCAGCAGAGACAGGGTTGAGTCATATTTGGCCAATTACTCTAATAATGCTGACAGTATGGGAGAGCAGCAGGTCAACCACAAAAATCTGCTCTCTTCAATATAAGCCAGCGGTTTATATTGGGTAGGACAAAGATTACATGGGGAAGTAGCTAAAAGGGATAAGGATGAGTATGCAAATGGCAGCTTACAGGCACTGTGGGCTGGGGGTTTGCAAAGGCCTGGGGGCATGCAAAGGGCTGGTGCCTCTAGTTTCTGCAACAAGATTGTTAATCTTTCCATGATAATAGGCAGCTCCTGGATGTGGAGGATGGGCCACATTTCCAGGTGAGCTCCCGCCCGCCTATTACTCCCAGCCAGATTAGAATGTGATTTCTTTAATGAGAACAAAACAGTCACGGTTAATATTTTTTATAATTATAGGTGGTCTCCAATATTCTATTTCTATCCCTAACGGAAGCTCTGGGAAGAAAAATGAATGGATGGGCTAGGCCAGTAGACGGTCAGGTTTCACAGCTGATGTTCCGGGAAGCCACGGCCTTTCTCCCTGTGAGCTCCCCTCGGCTTTGATTGGGTAGGCTGCCAGTGGTGGAGTACGCACTTTGCTCAACTTGTCATCCTCATGGAGCTTGGCAAGCAGCTCTCCTGGAAGGCCAACCAGGAGGAGACAGTCCCAACCATCTTCGGGCTGGATTTGTAGCTGAAACGGACCTCCTGTCATTGCACTTATTCCAACAAGTATGTGGGCAAGAGGGATGGGAACTGTGGGCCTCACAGGCAAGGGAAGGGACCACGGGAATCACACACATGTCTCTGGGGCTCCCCGGTTGTGTCAGGTTTGAAATACGAACGCCATGCTGGCTGGTACTTCCTTGTGGCATGTATACATTATCCTGCCTGAGCCATAACTAAGGTGCATGCAGTACCACTTCATTATTTTAATTAACTTTATTGCAAGACTAATCATCATTGCCGTCAGCATCCATCATCAGTGATTTTTCCGATTATGGCCGTGAGTGGTGACAGTTCCTGTTGACAATAAAGGATAGCCTCTGGCTTGAACTGACACTTCCCTGGAATTTGCAAGGTTGCTCTGAACACTCCTGGGCTTGCTATGTAAAGAACTATTTATCTCTGACAAAAGCTGGGTCTAACCGATATTTGTTTTTGCTTCCCAAATGGATAAGTTCATAATATTTGCAAAATTCATCCTTTAGTAGATGACAGCCCCCGAGTCCAAAACACATTTAGAAAGAAGTTATATGCTCATAGCGCAGGTCTGCTGCATCCCAGCCATTCCCCAACCTGTCCTAAAGGTGCATTCGGTGAGTTATGGCTCTTTCTTCCAAATGGACATGGGAATGAAGTTGTTTCGATTGCAAAATGGCTCTTGGCTGTTTCCTCTTTCTAAGTGGAAGGGGGAGGGATGGGAAGAGCGGGATCGGAGGGAAAATAGCTCCCCTTCCCTTTATAGCTGGTCCTTTCTGGCATCTGACATGATTGAAATTCTTCCCCATTTAAATAAGACTTCTGAACGACAATGACCTACTTGCTTATTATTCTTGTTCCTGCATTTCCCCAGTTTGAAGCACTCCCTGGTCTCAGCCATTGTGCTACAAATAATTTTAATTGAGCCAAGAAACCCTTGACATTTTAGAAATTACCTTCTATTTATAAGACTTTAAGAAGGAACCTTCCTGGCAGTCCTGACCTCAGTGTGATTTGACCTTTTCCCCCCTGTACTTTGAGTTTTTTAAATTTTTTTTTAATTTTCATTGAACCGAATTACTTCCATTTCTAATTTAATTTTTTCGGTAGCAAATACAAAGCCAATCTGATATGTCTGCAAAATCCCACACAGGCTGTGAAATACCTGGACTCCTTCAACTTACATGTATCAGGAATCTATTCATCTGAAGTCCATGTTGTTAAGGTTAAAATGAATCCTGGGAAGATTACTAATGATGAGGGTCTAAAAACAGAGGTCCTATTGGACCAAAATATCCCTTGGGTTCATGGAGATTTTTTAAATAGTGTAAATTTAAATTTTTTTATCTGTTTTCTCCAAATATCACAGATTCCCTTGGGGTAGGGCTGTTGAGGTAAATTTCATTTTGATGTTGATAATAAAATACTGTACATCTGTAGAGTACTTTCACATCCATTGTCTTCCTTGATTTTCAAAAGAACTCATTCATTCATTTGTTCTGTAAATATGCATAGGCCACTTACTGTGTTCTAACCACTATTTTAGGGAGAGAGAAAAACACAAATAAGCAAAATATGTTTGTTTGGAGTTAAATGTTGAATAGTGCGAAGTATATTGTAATATAAAGCAAAAACTAAGCAGGGACAGGGAATAGGAAATGCTAGGGTGGGAAGACCTGGCTGGTAAGATGACGAGAAGAGGTCTGGAGGAGCTGAGGGCAGGAGCAACCTTCCATGGAGGGAAGACAGCAAGTGCAAAGGTTCTGAGGCAGGAATAGAATGGAGACCATTGGGTGTAAAGTGAGCGAAGGGACTGGTGGTAAGGAAATAAGATCAGAGTGGAAGCAAGAATCCCATCATGTAGGTCCTTGGAGGCCATTGTAAGGACTTGGCTTTTACCCTAACTGAGATGAGAGCTCCAGAGTGTTTTGAGCAGAGGGGTGGCATAGTCCGACTTCTGTTTAAAAGGACCAGTCTTATGGCATTGTAACAGTTGGTTGGGGAGAGGGCAAAGGCAGAAGATGACAGTGACTCAAACCAGGGGGATAGCAAGGGAGGTGTTGAGAAACAATCAGTTCCTGGCTATTGAAATTAAGGAAAATGTTACTTAATCCCATTTTAAAAATGAGAAAATTCAGTCTCAGAATAACTGAATTTTTTAAGAATATAGAGCAAGTGTATGACAAAGTTGGGTTTGAAGTCAAAGTGGTGGGAATCCCTCCCAAGCACTTTGTGCAGACCACCTGCCCCTGGGTACAGCCCAAGTATCCATCCGGTAGCGTCTGCCTCAGAGCTGTGGTCACGTTCTCATTAACATAATAAATAATCAGGAAGAGCAAGGGCGCTCCAGTCCCCTGGATGCCTGTAAACTAATGGTACCT
>PVJC01055890.1:0-10098 GCA_004026665.1 Murina feae
AAGTCAATGGGTTATTTATTTTACTAGATACATATGTTATTATTGTATGTAATAGTTAGATGATAATAGATTCAGTGTTTTACAGAGACACATATTATTTTATTTATGTCCTTATCCATCTCCAAGAAGATGTAAAGAAATATTTGGATCCAACAGATTCATAAAACTCAAATGTTTTAAATATTCCACTAAAGTCATGAATCACAATCTCAGAATATTAGATGTTTCGTTCTGAGAGGAGAAGGAGAGGTGGTCATCTGTTGAATCTTGAAAATGAGAAACAGCAGAACAAATATAGCTTAATAGATTTAAGGAAGTAAGAAAAATATTGCATTTGCATGTCACTTTGGCATTTATGAATTGTTTTCACAGTTCTTATCTCATTTGATCCTCACAGTATCCCTGTAAATTTGGCAGGTAAACGTTAATTCTATTTTATCTGTGAGTCAGACTCATTGATCTTAGCAAGGATATCTGCACTGATAGCTGTTGCATGCCAGAATTGACTTGTAGCTAGATATCCTCACTAAGGATAAAAATGTAATAAAATTAACAAAATAAACTGATGAACAAAATAGAACCAGAAGCATGGATAGATGGAACAGACTGACAGGGGTTGGAAGAGAGGGGTATAAGGGGGAGTGGATAAAAGAAGGTGAAGACATTAGCCAAAGAACATATATGCATAGCCCTTGACACAACAACAATGTGGGGAGGGGTCAGAGGGAGAAGGGAGTGAAGACTAGGTGGAAGTGAGCAAATGGTGGGGGGTGAATGGGGACATCTGTAATAGTGTCAACAATAAAAATGGTTAAGAAAAATCTATAACACAAATCTATGCCATTATAACTACAGGGGATATTGAGGACACTATAATGATTTATAGCATAGTAATATATTATCTCAACCATTGCAATTCTATAATGACTTAAGAGTCTTATTATAAGTAAAACTTATATTGTCATTTGAAAGTGTTACTCATACTGTGAAGTTGATTAGTTTTTGTGGTTAGCAACACATTACTATTTCTATTTCTATTATTACTACAACGAATAGTATGGTAGTAAAAATCATAAAACTAACGATAATAATAGTTTATTGATTTATAGACTTTACATACAAGTCGGAGGAGTTTATAAATTTAATTTTAAAGAAATGTGTATAAAGTGCTGACACTATGTTCTTAGAAATAAAACAATATAAACTTAGGGAAAATTATGGTGGATGGATTTTTTTGGCAACTTCTTCCAGGCAATTTAAATTCAATTGACTTCATTAATTTTATACTTTAATGTGGTATTATGATTTATTAAAGAATTTCCTAGACTTTTGAGACTCAGCATCTCCTCCATTACTTAAAAAAAATTAGAGTCCTATCACTATCTCTATATCATAATTTTTCTACATTCAGACTGTGTGGTACAATCTCATTGGTGTCATCAAAAGTTAGAACAGAACAGTATAGCATTTCATATCACTTCAAGTTAAAATGAGTACTTCTGGTTTGGATATTTTCCAAAACTGTCAACAAATTGATAATGTTCACATGTGGAAAGGGATTTTGAATATATAATTACTTGCTGAATTGATCTAAAGGCACTGTATTGATCTACTGGGTAACATGATATTCATTTTTAAAAAAAACAATATGATGCATGTTATGAAAATCACCTAAAATATATTTACATAATAGATGTTAATATCCCTTTAGGAACTTTTGAATTCTTCCCATGTATTTACATAATGGGCTAAATAAATTTAAAATTGCATGTTGAGGAAATAATTTTCTTCTGTTTTCCCAAAACTATACATAAAAATAAGAAATAGGAAATTAAGAGTACTCCATTTTAATTCTTAATTCACTTCCTTGCTGTCTCATACTGTAGCTACTTTATTTTAGAGACAAAAAATAGGATTTTAAAAGTTCTAAATGCATGTAAGATTAAGTAAAATTATAAATATACCTTAGAATAACATTTCTATAAATTTAGAAAGTGCTTATGCCTAAATATACTCATCATAGAAATTATAGAATAATGTTTAGGACAGTAAACATAGGCAAGTCGGTATTCTTGATGAAACAGTCTGAATGGTGAGTAAGAGAAATGACTGTCATCTTAGGTAGACTGTCAGAGTTTTAGTGTGGAAAAAGAAGCTCATTGAATATTTGAACATTAATTCAAATTTCATTGTATAAGATGTTCGATATTAGTATCCATATATTAAAGTGGATAATAATAAATTTTTCTACTGCAGAGATTTTTCACAGCATACTTTCATATACACTTTTTTTTTGGACTGTGGCAAATCAGAAAAATTTAAACAATAACTAACCAAAACTGTGACTATGGTGAATTTCTGTATAGAGGAAGGAGGTAGGAAAGACACTGAAGATTGATTGTATATAATCCTGGCCAATAGTGAGTCGTAGTCTTAGTTTTTTATATTATTTCAAAATTTTAAGTCAACTTGTATTTTTAAAACATCATTATTGAGATATAATAGCTATACTAAAATCTATACATATTTAATGTACACAATTTGATGAGTTAGGAAATATGCAGATATCCATGAAACTATCAACACAATTTAATAGACACATTCATCAGCTCCAAAAGTTTCTTTCTGTATCTTTGTTTTTCTTTGTTTTGTTTGTGGTAAGAACATTTAATATGAGATCTAACTTCTTAACAAATGTATAAGTGCCTAATGACAGCATTGTTGAAATTAGGCTTTATGTTGTACCATAAATATCTAGAACTAATCCATCTTACATAATTGCAACTTTATAGCAGTTGAAAACTACCCATTCCCCTATTCTACTAGCCTCTGGTAACCACTATTATATTCTCTGCTTCTATGAATTTGACTATTTTAGGTATTGCGTAGTAGTGGAATCATACAGTCTTTGTTTTTCTGTGCCTGGGTTATATCAGTGATCATAATGTCCTCCAAGTTCATCCATGTTGACATAAATGGTCAGAGTTTCTTCTATTTTAAAGCTGAACAATATTCCACTATAGGTATCTAATAATCTAATAAAAGAGTAATATGCAAATTAGGTATCACTCATCACAAAGATGGCCACCCCCATAGCCACAAGAAGGTGGCGCCCATAACTACAAGATGGCGGCACCCAGTCTGGCTCAGCCCCGCCATTGAAGTGATCAGGCCTGTTAGCCAGGTAGGTGGTGGGGAAGGCAGGGGGCCCGAGGGGCGCAACAGGTAATCAGAGGGAGCTGGGGACCCCCTGCCCAGACAGGAGGCCTTTATCAGAGGCTCCAGGCATGGGCAAGGGTAGAGCCGGTAATCAGAGGGGTCAGGGGCAGATCCAGTGATTGGAGGGGTATGAGTGTCCCCTTACCCAGGAATAAGGCCTGGGTCAGAGGCCTCAGGCCTGGGCAGGGGCAAGGCCAGAGATAGCAGGCCTGGGCTCCACAGAGCCAGTGACTAGAGGGCAGGAGTGGAACCTGTGATTGCAGAGGTCTGAGCACTGGTGAAGCTGGCAAAACAGGGGTCTGGGGGTCTCCTACCCAGGCCTGCAGCCTTGGCCAGAGGCTGCCAGTGAGGCAATGGCAGAGCCAGCAATGGCAGAGGGAAGGATCAAAGCTGGTGATCACAGAGGCCTGGGCTCTGTGAAGCCAGCAATCAGATGGGCTTGGGAGTCTTCTATGCAGGCCTGCAGCCTTAGGCAGAGACTGCAGGGGTGGGCAGGGTTGGAATTGGCAATTTCAGGGGTCTGGGGTCCCCTGCCAAGGCCTGCATCCACCTTGGCCAGAGGTTACAGGCCTGGCAGGGTTGGAGCCGGTGATCAGAGAGAATTACAGAGGAAACACCTTTTCTGACCACTCATTGGCTAAACTCCCTGTATGCCACTGGTAATATTCTTAGTAACTTGGGTAATAAGAATCCCTAAAGGTGATCTAGGGTTTTTCCATCACACTCCTGAGGAAAAAAAAAAAAATGAAGGTCCACTGCTGGAGGCTAATGTCATATTCTGCCCTAGCCGGTTTGGCTCAGTGCATAATGCCTCAGCCTGCTGACTGCAGGGTCTGGGTTCAATTCTGACTAAGGGCATGTACCTAGGTTTCAGGCTCCTCCCTGGCTGGGGCCCAGGTCAGGGCATATGCAGGAGGCAACCAATCAAAGTGTTCCTCTCACTTTGATGTTTCTCTCTGTTTTTCCCATCTTTTCCACACTCTCTAAAAATCAATGGAAACATATTCTCAAGTGAGGATTAAAAAAAGAAAGAAAGAAAGAAATGTCATATCCTATGAAAGACACATCTTGAAAATGCCTAAAGAAAGTTGTTATTTTTTCATGGTGAAGGGACTGGAGTTCGTGTTGATGAAAATGCCTTGATGGCTATGGTGGCTGGCAGCAGCTGCAGCAGCAGAGTGATGGGGCTGGTGGCTTCCCCTGATTAGCCTGGTCACCTCCCACAAAGGGAGGCCAGATTTTTGCTTAGGCCCGCTCCCCAAGGGGAGCAGGGAGCAGGCCTAAGCCATCAGTAGGACACCCCCTGAGGGGTCCCAATATATCAGAGGAGGCAGGCTGGGCTGAGTAACCTCCCTCCTCTGGTGTACGAATTTCTTGCACCGGGCTCCTAGGTTTATTAAATTTATTCCATGATATGTATTTTTTATATCAATTTGTCTGTTGATTGACATTTAAGTTGCTTCTGTAACTTGGCTATGGTGAATAGTGCTTTAAGGAAAACTCATAAATTTGACATTTTACAAATGGTGCACATACAGCTAGGAAAAATTCGTCTGACTTTGATTTGCAGAATGGAAAATAGGGCTACTCAGGTAAATGATAGACAACAATGACAGAATTGAGTTTAGAGCCAGATTTTTTGGATTTCCAAATCAAGGCTTGTTCCTTCACATAGTGGCTGGCTTAACCTGAACGTGTTCCTTAGAACAGGTGAAATTGCATAATACCTGGTTAACTTCATATTTTGACCAGCGAAAATGGGAACACATGCTTTGATAATCAACTATATGAAAACAATTTTATTTTTTTATCTCTTTAACATCAGATTTGGCTATGGATACAGCCCTGTAAAGGATGAATGACCTAAGAAATTTGGGGAAGTTTACATTTATCATATTTTTGATATTTTACATTTATCAGTTTTATTTGATCAACTGCAGATTCAAGAAATATTTTTTTCTTGAAAGTTAACATTTAGCTTTTTTTGTTGTGTTTTGTTCATTTCTGATTTGAGTTATCAGGTTTATCAAGTGGAAATTGGCCCACTAATTTTTATACCCTTGAAAATGTAAATTTTTTGTTTAGTACAATAAATAACTTTGACCAACCCTAGACTTAACGTCAATTCCACTACAATGAATACATAATATGAACTGGGATTTGTTTGCCTGATTTAGTGCTAGATTTCTAACCCTAATTTCCTGCCTGTCGTACATGAACCTTTCAAGAAATATTGTTGAATGAATGAATGACTCACTGCTGCTTTTGTATAAAATTTGTAAGAAAAAAGTGGATAATGATGTTGATAGAGTTTCAGAATTTTTCCAAGAACTTCTGAATTGCTTAGAGAGAGGGAAAAAAATTGGGACTTATGATTGCTGAGGCAATGAATTCTATACTCATAGTGTGAAATTGTCTCTAAGTTTGGAATCCTGAAAGTGTGTGAATAAAAATATGATGTGCAAGCAGTCTAGTTTGACTGATGCTTAACATGAAAAATCTTGCTGTTATTGAACTATGTTTTTTCTTCTGTATATATTCATCCAGTTCAAGATGTTAGAGTATGAATTATTTTTATTAAGTAAAGTACTTTTATTAGTTTAATTTTACATTAAACTAAACTTTGAAGAGAAAAATAGAATCATCACAAAATTATTTCTTTACCTCCTTGAATTGAATAATTTTTTAAAAAAATACATTTTAGGATACAGACTAGTAAGTAAGTATGTTACCTCTGGTTAATGCGAATAGAAAAAATATCCATCAATATTTTCTTAATTCATTAAACTTAAATCATGTAAGTCGATAACTGTTACCTTGTCTGTCATTTTGTTACCTTTTGTTTGTTTGTTTGTTTACTTTCAAAGTAATTTACAATGTTTATAAATTTGTCATGTTCTTAATCGAGTTTTCATCAGTAATGAGCTAGGTCAAGTTACCAGCATGAAGAAACCTCTCTGAAGTGCTTTAAAATTTAGTGTGTGCTTTTTGTTGTTGTTGTTGTTGTTTTTTGTATTAAGAATGTTTAACATGAGGTCAGTTCTCTTAACTAATGTTTAAGGTCTGTAGATAAGGCTAAACTCACCCCAAAATTAGCAACGATCAGGGAGGAGAAAATTTATGTGAACTGACTAAAACCACTGCAGGAAATGTGTTATTATGGCTATAGCTAAAAGCTCTACCATTATTTTCCCCACTTTACTGGAAAAGCAACTGAGTCACAGAAAAAAATATGCTACTTGAAATATCACACACTATAGCAAATGGTAGATGTGACATTTGAATCCAGAGACAACTTGAGGCAGAGATTTCAGCTTATCTACTGTGCAGTTTTACAAATTAAAATCTGGGTTAGGTATATCTTATAGACATTTTAAGATCACAAATCTAGTGACAATTTTTGAGGCTAAAGGTAGGCCTGGATTGTGATTAAGACGATATGGCAGAGAATAACTAGGTACATATTGGTGGGATGTACATTACGTACAGAGGAAGGAAGGAAGAAGGGAGGGTTGCACTGATCATGTGATCATGAAAAGAACAGGGGGTGTTGTTGTTTGTGAGAGCCATTATAGGACACCTCATGAATGGATGAAAGAAGGAGGAATCAAATACAAAACTCAGTTTTTTATATACCCAACCTGATTTTAATACTTGCATAACCTGACTTCAGTTTACCTGTACAAACTCATTTTGTCTAGCAGCCTGTGAAAATGTAGATATCACCCCATTTGAAGAATTATAAACGGATGATTTTACACTGTGAGAATAGAAGCTACTAGATTTATAATGACAAATCCCCACGTTTTTGCAGTGTTGAAATTCTAAAGGTTTTGGAAATATTTGAAAATTATACCAATTAATTATCTTTATATTTACATCCACATCGACATCTATATCTATATTTATTTGTACATCTATATATCTCATATCAAATACCAGTCAAATGTGACACTTTCATGATAGTCCATAAAATTGCTATTGTGATAGTATAAGTGGATCATTATTTCTAGTTTATATATTTTCCCCAAATATATATCACCTGATAGAACTTTGTCCCATCCTGCTTGAATGGGAGTGTATTTATCCATTAGGGCAGCTTTGGAAAATGTTGAATCTAGCACCTGAAGTAGATGACATGACATTCACAAACTATTAAGGATAGGACGGGGTTGTTCGGGGGTGTTAGAGCATGAGTTCAGTCATTTACCTATTTGTTGATTTATGTTTATGAGATAGTGAGGAAGACAGGCCCAATGATCTACAGTTCAGGAGGGCACTGTGAGTTGTAGAGGTACATTCAGATGGAACTTTACAGGGCATAGCTGAAGTCACAGGTGCAAATAAAATTACTAATGGAGAAATATTAGAAAGCAAAATGTATTGAATGAAAAAACTTTGGAAAATCCTCTATAAGAGTAGAAAAAAAAACACAGCAAAGAAAGTAGATCAGCATAAACACACACACACACACAGGAATAAAAGGAGAGCCACAGGATGGAATATGATGAAAAGGAGTGGTCAGTCCTCCAAGGAGGGAATGGAAAAATGATGGTGACTTTGGAGTTCATGGATGAGATTTGGGGACATAGTTTTTAATAGAATTATAAAGCCAGAATTCAAATGGTAAATGATTAAGGAACATTATTTTTAGAGGTGGGGGAACAGCCCTCACAGGTTGCTCTATCAAAAAGTTTGGTAGTGAAGGAGAATAAGACAGAGGTGAGGAAAAAGCAGAGTGGAGGACAAGTGCTGTATTGATTTATATTTTTATACTGGTGGAGTGTGAGGGTGACTGAGTTTGCATATGGGTGTGTATATTTGGAGGGGTGATCCTGTACACCTTTAAGATAAATTTATAAAAAACCAAAACAGTGAAGAATGAGAGTTTGATAAGGGAATTCATAATTGATGGAATAAGTTCCTGAAACAGGAGAGACTGAGGTGCTCAAGCCTAGATTCAGAATACCTTTTCTTTCTTTAAACTTAATAGCAGGGCAAGCATAGTTCTAGAGTAATTTTAATGATTACTCATCAATATTCTCATTCACTTGACAAATTTTATTGAGCCTCTGTTATGATGGACCCACTTTTCAAAAAAAAATACATAGTTGCTGAATTAAGTAGTTCACAGTCCAGTAGTTTAAAATGATCCAATGGTTATAATACTTTAAAATGACCAATGGCAGAAAAGATTCTGATGTAGTAATGAAGACTTTATAATTTTTGGAAATTATTTGTTGGCAAACCATGCATTTCAGATGATATTTCTAAGGAGGAAACATGTTTTGATTATGTGAAAAGGAGTTTCTCAGTGATTGTAAAAAACAGTGATTTCTATAAAATGGTATCTCACTCTTCATTTTGCTAGTTTTGTGTTCCCATCATTCCTTATGATATTAGTGGAGCAAATTCTAATACAGCAGTAGGCTTATATAGCTCTTTATGTTGAAACAAATACATTTCTGAGGTCATCTCATAATTTATAAAATGAGTCTGGGCTTCAATGATCTAACTCTGCAATATTATTATAGCATCAATACATAATACAGGATGCTTAATTGGAACTTCTGTGTCTGACTGCTGTGTACTGTAAGGCAGGTAGGTAAGCAATTTTCTACTGTTCTGTGTAGCCACAGAACTTTTTAAAACATGCAGTAACTCACTGTTTACTCAGAGGCACTGACCTCTTTTCCTTAGTTTGTCAAAAAGTGACAACAGCCAAGACAACAATAGTCATCCAGTGAATGAATCAAAACTATACCTATTATTTTTGTCAGGTCTACAAAAAATATAATTTTTGGTGTGCTGCAGAATTTTAGTAATTAGTTTAAATACACCATGAGTTGAAAAAGGTTAAAAATTTCTGAGATAATCTTAACTAATAAAAGCATAATATTGACATTAACCGTTTCTCCGAGACGGGGTAAGGCATGCCCACCAGCCAATCAGAGCGGCTGTATGCAAATTAGCCCAGCCAACATGGCGGCCGCCACTCACGACCTGAGTAAACAGCAGCTTCCATTGCAGCAGGAGTGAAAGTGAAACTGCGCCCGCTCCACGTAAACTGGCTCAAGCAAAACACACATTTGCAACATAATAACAATCATAGAATCATCGGGAGCTGAAGGAAACAGCAGGCCTAAGAGTAACATTGTGTCATTATAGACACCGGGAGGTGAAGCAGAGAGGAGGCTTCGTTAGCCGGCTTAAAGGAACAGTGTATCAATTATAGAAGATAAACAAACCCCAGAAACCTGCATCCAGCCAGCCTTGCTGGGACATTGGGTCAATGGGAGCTGTGAGCAGCCTTAAAGCCTGAAAGCACCAATCAGCCCATCACCCACACTGGCCACAACCCAATGGGGTGAGGGACGTTCCTCGGGGGCTTGGCCAGCCTGCACACAGCCATCAGCCCTCACCCAGGCTGGTCAGGCACGCCAGCAGGTGGACATCCCCCAAGGGGTCCCAGACTGTGAGAGGGTACAGGCGAGGCTGAGGGACCTCCCGAGTGCACAGAGCAGCTGCAGGGCAGAACAGCGCAGGACCCAGGACCCGTGAGTGGGAAAGAGGCGGCAGGGTTGGCGGCCTGCTTGGCGGCTGCCCAGGCCCTTTGAGGGGCATCAGGGATCGCGAAAGAGGCAACGGGGGAGGGGGTCTCGGCCTGCTTGGCAGCTGCCCAGGCCCCTTGCAGGGCACCAGGGAGTGGGAAAGAGGTAGTGGGGGCATCTTGGCCTGCTTGGCGGCTGCCCAGACCCTTTGCAGGGCATCGGGGAGCAGGAAAGCAAGACTGCAGGGGCCGGGGTCCTGCTTGGCAGCTCCCCAGACCCCTTGGCAGCACCGGGAAGTGGGAAAGGAAGGCAGCAGGGGACTGGTGAG
>PVJC01055891.1:0-10061 GCA_004026665.1 Murina feae
CCCGCTCCCTGATGCCCCTCCAAGGGCCTGGACAGCTGCCAAGCAGGCCACCGACCCCCTGCCACCTCTTTCCCACTCCCTGATGCCCCGCAAAGGTCCTGGGAAGCCCACCAAGGAGGCCGCCGACCCCCTGCCACCTCTTACCCGCTTCCCGGTGCCCTCCAACCCTGCCGCCTGTTTCCCACTCATGGGTCCTGGGTCCTGCGCTGTCCCGCCCTGCAGCCGCTCTGTGCACTCGGGAGGTCCCTCAGCCCGGCCTGTGCCCTCTCACAGTCTGGGACCCCTTGGGGGATGTCCACCTGCTGGCATGCCTGACCAGCCTGGGTGAGGGGCTTTAAGGCTGCCCACAGCTCCCATTGACCCAACGTCCCAGCAAGGCTGGCTAGACGCAGGTTTCTGCGGTTTCTCTCCTATAATTGATGCTGTTCCTTTAAGGCCTGTGTTTGTTTATCTTCTATAATTGATACCTTGTTCCTCTAAGCCGGCTAACGAACCCTCCTCTCTGCTTCACCTCGCACCGTCTATAATGAAACAGTTGTTACTTTTACTGGTTAGACCCGGGCTGCTCTTTCCTTCAGCTCCCGAGGATTCTGTGATTGTTATATTGTTTCAAAGGTGTGTTTCGCTAGAGCCAATTTAATCGGAGCTGAGCTGAGTGGGCGCAGCTTCACTTTTGCTCCTGCCGCAATGGAAACAGCCGTTTACTCAGGTCCGTGAGTGGCAGCCTCCATGTTGGCTGGGCTAATTTGCATACAGCCTCTCTGATTGGCTGGTGGGCGTGGCTTGCCCGTCTCGGAGAAATGGTTAATTTTAATATTTCGCTTTTATTAGTTTAGATAAGTGAATACTAGTACTGCCTAATGAAATTATAGAGAGCTTTTTTCAGAAAATAGTTTTCAAAATAACATCTTGTTACCCGTACTTGTATACATGTACCAAAGGTGCCACTGGTGACAACAAAGGAATGCTTAGGTGAATGGCCTTAAATCTCCAAGCAGGCAGCATGTTCCTTCAGTGAGAGAAAGTGGATGGGAGAGGGTACCGAGTGGAGCATAGCCTCTGACCAGTGGTGGTTCTTCCTAATGATTGTGAGAATCATCTGACTAAATTTAAACATCTAGTTTCCAAGCCATATACCATTTATATTAAATGGAGGTCTTTGTAGTTAAACTTCTCCAGGTGATTCTAATGTGTGTCTGAGGTTGAAAACCAGTGCTCTAAGCCTTTTTACATCACTGCTGACAGATAGTCTAAGTAACAGCAGTCATTCCCATTATTGTAATGTTGACTGGTATATTATACATTCATTTTGTTAGTGTATTTAAAATTATTGCTGTTTCTATGATCGAATTAAGTACAATTAAAGGAAATCAGAGACTGGTAGAAATGTTCTGGTAAAGAGGAAAAAATTAAGAATACAAAAATGTATGTATATAATTTCAAGTATCTTTAACCAAGTTCTTCTGAGTTCTCTACACTACATTTAATGGCATACGCCAAAAAATACTGTATAATCTAATTGAATTCAGTGAATGACATGGTAAATCATCTAGTCAGCAATTTGTTCAAGTGACTACTAAATGGTAAACTCTCTTAACTCTGTTAGATAATTTTTTAATGGAATAGCTACTGATCTTAAGGACTTAAAAGTCAATTTGTGACAAAAATAAGGTACATTTTACTAATTAGAAAAAAAAGCAAAGTGTCAAAATGCCTAGTGCTGTTTGTAGGTGCTCCAAGATCAAAGAAGTGATCAAGGTAGGTTGCAAGTCCCTGCAAAAACTTCATGAAAAAAGAACATCTTGAAAAATGGCTTTAAGTTGAAAAGAGATGAAAACAGAATATAGAGACACTGCATGTTTTTGTGAAAATGTGTACCTAGGATTCTGAGAAGACAGGTAAGGTCATGGCATTTAAAAATAGGAAGTAATGTGGGAAATTAGCTCATTAAGTGAGATTATTTGTGTGGAGAATAACAAAATGTAGAAAAAATTTAGTTATATACTCTCATTTAATTTTCGTAAAACTTCATGATTTGATGAATGGCCAACAAATCATGGTGTTAAGAGGAATCTGACACCATGCCTGATGAATAGCACTGTCCAGTTCGTTGAGATTTGATGGTTTTTACCTACATTATAAGGAAATCAAATTTTAGAGCAGTTAAGTAACTTGACCAAGATTGCAGAAAGTATTTATGGTAAAGATATAATTTATACCCTGGCCCTCTAATTGTTATGGTGCTAACAATAACACAAGAACAATAACTACGTTTCTGCTATTAATATGCTTTACCTGAATTGTCCCTATCAATTCTTCTAATAACCCTTCAAGATGTTAGAATTGTTGTTTAAAGATGAGGAAACTCTTAGTTGGTATTCTTTTTTAAAAAATATTTTTTAATTGATTTCAGAGAAGAAAAGAGAGGGGGAGATAGAAACATCAGTGGGTTACCTCATGCACACTCCCTACTGGGGACTAAGTTGGAAACCTGGGCATGTGCCCTGACTGAAATTGAACCCTGACCTTTTGGTTCATAGGTTGACACAACCACTGATCCACACCAGCCAGGTTAGTTGTTATTCTTAACAGTAGACAATAAAATTCACTCCAGACAATTTATGCCCAAAAGGATGCATGAATAGCTATTATATTGTCAGAAGGGCTGAAGAGACCACATGCCTTATTTCATGAATGACTCCCATAACCACCAGGCAGGATTGAGCTACCAAAGGAATTGCTGTTTTTGCTATTATGACCAGGACACTACCTGCTGAATTAAGAAGTTGCTGCCACAGTCAGAGAGTCCAGAAAATAGTCCAGCCACAATATACAATTGCCAAATGTATGACCTGTCGCACTCTGTGATTCAGTTTCAACTACAAAGTTTTTGTGACTGCATTTGTTTCTGAACCAGCAGCACAGGCAGAATCCTAGCAGCAAGGAAGTATAGAAAATGCAGTTTTACCGTTTTTCACTCTAGTCCAAGATGTCCATCATATATGAGGCTCAGAGATTCAGTAGCATGCTGTTAAGAGATGGAGTCAGAGTAGGGAGTGAATACAGGGAGGCCATTTGTTTCGGATTCTCAATGCAATACATCTTTCTCAAGCAGCAATAGAAATAATCACTGGATATAAGAGACATTATCCAAAGGACTCAGGGAAAGATTTAATGTGAAGGAGAACTGTAAAACTAAGAGAGCGAAAATGTTACTATTAAGAAGGATTAGGTAACTGGGGAGGAATGCTTGTTTCTAAATGGCATAAGTTGAGTTTGTATATATTAAGTTGAGGAAACAATGAAGTAATCTAAATATAGGCAGATGTAAATAGTAAATTAAAATTAAGAGAAAGGAGAGGGGCATACATTGAAATTTGGGAAATATTACTATAAGGCAATCATGAAATCATAGTCAGAAACAGAACAGGGACTCAGAAAAGTACAGTGGAATAGGAAATGCAGATTTACAAACAAATAGAGAAGAAATTTTTACTTTAATATGTACTGAATGGACAGATTATTATGACCACCCCATCAGAACTCCGTTGGGCCACCTTTTGCCTTCAATACTGCAGCGATTCTTCTTGGCATTGACTCCACGAGATGTTGAAAGGTGATGCGAGGAATCTGACACCATGCCTGATGACTAGCACTGTCCAGTTCTGTGAGATTTGATGGTTGTGGAACCAGATGCCTGATGGCTCTTTTAACTTCATCCCACAAATGCTCAATTGGATTGAGATCTGGTGATTGTGGGGGCCACCTAAGCAAGGTAAAGGCTCTCTCATGTTTTTGAAACCACTCCTGCACAATACAAGCACCGTGGCATGGCTCATTGTCTTGTTGGAAGAAGCCATCTCCCTTGGGATACACCATCAACATCATAGGATGAGCTTTATCAGCAACAATATTTAGATATGTTGTGCTATTCAGACATTGTTCCACACAAATTAAAGGGCCCAAATCATGCCAGGAAAACATGCCCCAAACCATAACACTGTCCCCACCAGCTCGAAGGGTTATACTCTGCATGAGGGGTGCATGCTTTCATGCTGTTTCTGCCAAATTCTCTCTCTGCCATCTGCATGATGCAACTGGAAACGTGATTTATCAGACCACATGACTTTTCTTCAATGCTCAACTGTCCAATCCTTGTGTTCATGTGCAAATTGGAGATGTTTTATCTTGGTAACTGCAGACAGCAAAGGTGTTCGAACAGGCCTTCGGCTTCCATATCCCATATGATGCAGTGTACAGTTAATTTGCCTGGAAACGTCAGGTGGTCATAAAAATCTGGCCACTCAGAGAGAGAGTGTGTGTGTGTGTATATCCTAACAGCAGAACAACTAGGAATGACTGGTCACTATGACACACACTGACCACCAGGGGGCAGACGCTCAATGCAGGAGCTGCCCCCTGGTGGTCAGTTTGCTCCCACAAGAGGAGCTCTGCTCAGCCACAACCTAGGCTGATGGCTGCCAGCATAGCAGTGATGACATGAGACTCTCCTGCCTCCTCAGCAGTGCTAAGGATGTCTGGCTGCAGCTTAGGCCTGCTCCCTGCTGGTAAGTGGACATCCCCCAAGGCCTCCCGGGCTTTCAGAGGGATGTCTGACTGCCAGCTTAGGCCTGATCCCTCAGGGAGCAAACCTAAGCCAGCAGGTGAACATCCCCTGAGAGGTCCCAGACTGTGAGAGGGCACAGGCTGGGCCAGGCTGAGGGACCCTCCCCCCCACCCGAGTGCACAAATTTTTGTGCAACGGGCCTCTAATATATATATCCCATGTTCAAAGGCTGTTAAATCATGTTGTTTACCCATATCTTCAGAAAAAAATCAGTTCTATTGTTGTGGTAAACAACTTGCTTCCCTATATATTATAGCCTAGCCCTCTTAACAACTTCAGCATGAAATTATAGCTACTTTGCCTATAAACACCAGGTGGTCATAATAATCTGGCCACTCAGTGTATATGTTAGATTGCCATTATAAATGTCAGATTAAAATGGTTTAAAATTTTTGTCAGATATAAATAATATGTTTTCTATGTAATGTAGATTTTGCAGAAAATCTCTATATTTAAAAGCCTAAGCAACTGTTTGATCATTCGACTGGTAACTATGACCCGCACTGACCACAAGGGGTCAGATGCTCAATGCACAGGCATAGAATCATGGAATGGACTGATGAATCTCAGAAGAAAGGGGAGAAGGGGGACTGTGGGAAGAGATTAACAAAGATCTTATATGAATACTAGAGGGTGAGGTCTGGCCTATGGGGATCGGGCTGAAACCAGCAGTCTGACATCCCCCAAAGGGTTCTGGATTGTGAGAGGACACACCCAGGCTGAGGGACTCCACAGGTGCATGAATACGTGCACTGGGCCTCTAGTCTAATATAATAAAAGAGTAATATGCAAATTAACCATCACTCTGAGACACCTAAGACACGCCCACCAGCCAATCAGAGTGTATGCAAATTAACCCGGCCAAGATGGCGGCCGGCAGCCACAGAGCTGAAACAAGCAGGAGGCTTGCCCTGGCGATGCAGGAAGCTAAGGTTCCTGTCTGCCTAGACTGGCTGTGGCAACAAAGTTTCAATTATAGAGGATAAATAAACCCCAGAGACCTGCTTCCAGCCTTGGGCTCAAAGAAGCGCTGGGAGCTTGGGTTGTCAGGGGCAACCCGACCAGGGCTCTGGTTAAAGCAACAAAGTTTCAACTTTAGAAGTTAAATAAATCCCAGATACCAGTTTCCAGCCAGCCTCGCTGCAAACAGCCATCAGCCCCTCATCCAGGCTGGCCACACCCCCATAGGGTGAGGGTCCCCACTGGGGGGGTTGGCCAGCCTGCAAACAGCCATCAGCCCCTCACCCAGGATAGCCAGGCATGCCAGCAGTTGGACATCTCCAGAGGGGGTCCCAAACTGCGAGAGGGCACAGGCTGGGCTGAGGAACCCGCTCCCCCGAGTGCACAAATTTTTGTGCACTGTGTCCCTAGTCTATAAATAAAAGTATAAATATTAAAATCATACTTCACATTTTGTTTTCTTTATATCTTAGTTTTCTGCTCCCCAAAAACATCTGTATCACATAATTCATAGTTTTGTATTCCGCTTTCTCACTAGAAAATCTGATTTTTTTTTTAGTGTCTCAGTAGTATTTTATATTTATGGTCCTTGATTTAGTCTATTGTTGGGCATTTAGGTTATTGTTATACAATTTGATCTCTAATATAAAACAACTATTTTCTAAAACTGACTCATGAAGATATATATTTCAATTGACTTTATTGAATTAACTTCATTCAATCTTATTAGTGATTTGTATCCCAAATTTGAATATTAAGATTTTTTTGAGGAAGTATATAATAATATCTAATTATAATTAAAAAATAAGCCCTGACCAGTTTGGCTCAGTGGATAGAGCGTCAGTCTGCAGACTGAAGGGTCCAGGTTTAATTCCGGTCCAGGACAGGTACCTTGGTTCTGGCATATCCCCAGTAAAGTGTGTACAGGAGGCAGCTGATGGATGTTTCTCTCTCATCAATGATTCTAACTCTTTATCCCTCTCTCTTCCTCTCTGTAAAAAAAAAAAAAAAAAAAAAATCAATAAAATATATTTTAAAAAATTGCTCAGAACTTATGAAAAATAATTTTAAGAAGTCATGATACTATTAACAGAATATCTTTGCCAATGTGAATAGCTAAAAATGTAGGCAAAGATATGAATTTGCATTTAAGACAAAAGGTGGTACAAAACTGCGATTCTGTAGAGAGGGAACGTGACATGAGCCCCATGATTGCCTTGACTTTGGGTTGAAGGCCCTTCCTGGACTGGTGCAAGTGGAGCCCAGCGAAATCCCAGAATCTTCCCTCAACTGAAGGGACACCGGTGGGAGTTCAGGAGCACTTGATGTAGGTAGAATTTCTAGGTCATGTTCACGGAGAGAAGAAAACTGAAGAGGAATAACTCAGGAAATGTATACAGAGGTTTTCTTTTTTTGTTTTTGTCTTTTCTTTTTTTTTGAGGTTTTCTTTTTTTAACAGAGGTTCTCTTTGGTTTTTGTTGAATACTAAGTTGCATGTGAGCAGGACACTCCACAAGGCCAAGTGAAGAAAATCTACTCAGGAAAGAACTACAGAGAAGCTGTAAGCTGAACTATAGCCAAAGCTCACACAGTACTTGGGGCCATCTTAATTCTACCCAGTCATATTGGCAAGACCTTATCTAATACTCTGGACAGTCAATAGAGATGCCACAAGGTTCACCTTAGCGGCACGGTGATTTATAGTCCTAGGATGAAGGCTGTGCTGGATGGATTCTAGCAAAGCTTATAAAGAAGCCCTGAGAGGATCTTGCTGATTCACAGCTAAGTTGACTGCCTGCTGGAAGGACATAATACAGAACCTCAACAACATGATGTCTTTCATGTCTATCAGCCATTCAGAAAGCACATGTGTAAATCATAAGCATGAGAAAAAAAAATCAATTAATGAAAATTAAAAACAAAAATGACAGAAGTAATGGAATTAGAATGCAAGTACCAAGATAGCTATTATAAGTATGTTAAAAGAAAACATGAATAATAGGGTAAAAATAGGAACTTTCAACATAACAATAGTATACATCAAAGCTATTAAACACTATTATAAACATTTCATACTCTTCCAAGGCTTTTACATATAACTATTAACCAGTTTTTTGAGAAAGAGGATTTGTATCCACTTATCTTGTCATCTTTTTCTATAGCTGTGTTTATTTGAATGCTGTTTTCTTGGATGTTGAAAAATTGTTTATATAATGCTGAGGGTAAAACTTGCCTAGTATCTTGACAAATACGTGATTTGTATTTCTCCACTTGGAGTTTTTATCAATTGATTTAAATTAAGAGTTTGTAGCTATCATTCTTTTTGGAGTGACAGAATTTTCTCTTCATGATTATTGTATATTTACCATCTTGTGACAGAATCACCTTGGTTTTCTATTTATTTTGAGAACAACTTTGAAAAAATGCTCTTGTACAGGACTCCATATTGTGCAGACATATTGATTTTCTGAAGGCCTGCCTTCTTTGGCTGTTCAAAACTGAGAACAAAATCAAGACATTAATTTTAACTTCCCAATTATTACGCCACTGGGACATTGTGTTGGAAAATTTTGTGAGTAACTCCTTCCTTAAGTGATTTTCTTCCTATAATTAGATAGAAAGCAAGCAGTTTCCATATCTAGGAAAAGCCAGTCAGTAAATAAATAGGTACAGAGCATCCATGGACTGAACATCCTATATAATAAAAAGCTAATATGCAAATCAACCGACTGGTGGAATGATCCGTCTCTATGGTGCACACTAACCACAAAGAGGCAGATGCTAAATGCAGGAGCTGAAGCCAGGCTCACAGCTGGTGAGCTTCTGTGGCAGCAATGAGGATGCCCAACTGCTGGCTGGGAGCCGGCCTAAGCCGTCAGTCAGACATCCACATCCCCCAAGAGCTCCCAACAGCAAGAGGGCAAAGGCCAAACTGAGGGAACCCTCCCCCTCCCTGAATGCACGAAATTCATGCACTGGGCCTCTAGTCATTTTATATATATATATATATATATATATATATATATATATATATATATGACTTATTTTTAGTAAATTCTGCTTTGTAATAACTTTATTAATAACTTTATATTTTGCCCTGGCCAGCATGGTTCTGTGATTAGAGTGTCATCCTGTGCACTGGAGGGTTGCAGGTTCAATTCCTGGTCAAGGGTGAGTACATAGGTTGCTGGTTCAATCCCCAGTCTTGGTCAGGGGTGTGTGTAGGAGGCAACCAATCAATGTGTCTCTCTCACATCATAGTTTCTCTCTCTCTCTCTCTCTCTCCCACCTTCCCCCATCCCTTCCACTCTATAAGAAAAATGAAATATCCTCACTCCTTGAGTGAGGATTAAAAATAAGAGTAGTAAGTTTAAAGTTTTCTCTAGATGTGTGTGGTTTTCACAGAATCAGCTTTATGATCAGGCATCGCTAAAATTTCATACTGCTAAAAGCTGGTTTATCCATGTATTTTATTTTCAGACTTTAACAAAAGTAGTGTTTTGTTAATGTGGAAGGTGACATTAAAAAAGGGGCATGAATGTTTAGTTTATATTTATATACATACTAGGGGCCCGGTGCACAAAAATTTTTGCACTCGGGGTGGAGGGAGTCCCTCAGCCCGGCCTGTGCCCTCTGACAGTCTGGGACCCCTCAGTGGATGTCCTATGATGGCCCCAGTCTGCCAGGCGCCTTTTGTGTGTGTGTGTGTGTGTGTGTGTGTCACCACTGGGGACCTGCCCCCAGCCGCATCTGAGGCTGGAGCAGTCCTCCTGTGTGTGTCTACCTGCTGGGGGCCTGCACCCAGGCACACTGTGGAGGCTTGGAGCAGGCACTCCCTCTATGTTGATCTCTCAGACTCTTGCCCTCCCCAGCATGTTGTTCTCTTTTTTGAGCTGTAGCCAGGGCTGGGTGCTGCCTGCCTCCCAAGCTTGCCTACTGCCCATCTTCCTCCAGCCACCAGAAAGCAGGGAAAACCCCGCCTCGTGGTCAGGCCAGCCTTTTCCTGCTCCCTGATCCCCAGAAGGGACCTGGGAAGCCGCCAAGCAGGCCGCCAATGCTTTCCCATTCACCCGTCCCCTGCTGCCTTCCTTTCCCACTTCCCGGTGCCGCCAAGGGGTCTGGGGAGCTGCCAAGCAGGACCCCAGCCCCCTGCAGCCTTGCTTTCCCGCTCCCCGGTGCCCCTCAAAGGGCCTGGGCAACCACCAAGCAGGCCAAGACCCCCCCCCTGCCGCCTCTTACCCGCTTCCCGGTGCCCTCCAACCCTGCCGCCTCTTTCCCACTCATGGGTCCTGGGTCCTGCGCTGTCCCGCCCTGCAGCCACTCTGTGCACTCGGGAGGTCCCTCAGCCCGGCCTGTGCCCTCTCGCAGTCTGGGACCCCTCGGGGGATGTCCACCTGCTGGTGTGCCTGACCAGCCTGGGTGAGGGGCTTTAAGGCTGCCCACAGCTCCCTTTGACCCAACGTCCCAGCAAGGC
>PVJC01055892.1:0-10061 GCA_004026665.1 Murina feae
TAAGGGGCTCTTGGAAATCCTGCAATGCAGCCTTAATAGCTTCTAGTTCAATTCTTTGTACAGAAATATGACTGGTCCATATGACTCTGTTTGAACTTATTGTATGATAGGCAGCTTTCCCATTTGATGATCCATCAGTAAAAACAGTTAAAGCTCCAGGAATTGGTTCCTGCCTAGTATTTTTTGGTATAATGATGGAAGTATTATATAAAAATTGTAGTAAACATAATATTGTGTTCCCCATGGAAATTTTAAATGTTAACCAATTTTTTAACAAATACTTTAGGATCTAATGTACCTTTCTTCAAGGGTTAATCAAACAAAAACTGTAAAAGAATACCTTTTGAAACTTATAATTCTGTAAGCATATAAAGCAAAATTCCAATACTTCCCCAATTAGCCTGGTTGACAAAGACGTTCCCACCCTACTTACAGATCCGGATTCTGCAGCTGGCCATGGGCTTTTGCGTGCGGTGAAATCCCCTCACCTTCTTTTGGTGAATTTTCCACACCTCTTTTGGGTGTATTTCCCCTTCGTTCTAGACGAAAAATACCTGCTTCGTTCAGAAGCCCAAGTTAGGCGCCAGATATTGAAGCCCCTTACACGTCCAGCATGGTTCAGGGTTCCTATTCAGGGTTCGAGTTCTGAAGGAGGCCGCACACAAAATGAGGAGAGAGAGACTGGAAGAGAATCAATTTGGAAACTGGGGGACCAGGTGTGGCATCTTTCCTCTACCAGGGTAGATTGCCCACTGATGCCTGAGTCTCACCAGTCTTTTATTGAGTCTCTGAGAAAACAATATCCTTAGGCAGAAAATCCCAAGGAAGAATTTTACATGTAATTAACAGGTAGAGATTTGCTGTAATTAACAATGTTTCAACTTTAACAATGGGTGCATAGCTCTGACCTTTCAGAGCAACCAAAGTAGGTTAAAAACAATCAGTTTCCAGCATAAAAACAATCAGTTTCCAGCAATACAGGTTCCGTGCACAACTTTCACATCTTAGTCTATGTGAAGGCAACATCTAGAGTGGGAGAGCACAAGGTGTGTGTGTGTGTGCACAGTGACCTGAGTTTGCTCCCATCCTTAAGGCTTTGGACAGAAGAATACACTGGTGATGCATGCAAATGCAAGCCAGACTGCACAATTTGGAAAGCCCTGCTCTTCTATTTAGTACAGCTTTGAGGTGCAACAGTACATTTAATCTCTACAGCTCAGTGTATTCATTTGCAAAATGGGAATAAAATTATTGTAATATGACGTAGAATTCTTGTATATATCATTGCAAAGTAAAGGACTAGGTTTTTTTGGGTGATATAAATTTTAAAACATACTTAATCACACTACCTATTAAATGCTTATAATCCAGAGAAATGCAACCTTAGAGAACTCAAACAAATGACTGATATGCAAGCCAAAGAAAAATACATTGATTCAAAAATAGTATTTTCTCTATTTAGATTTCAAAGATTATGCTTGCATTTTGGCACAGAGAACATAAAGAGTTTTAAAAATATTTATTTTTATTGATTTTAAAGAGTAAGGGAGAGGGAGAGAGAAATAGAAATATCAGTGAGGAGAGGGAAGCATTGATCGGCTGCCTCCTGCACGCCCCTTACTGGGGATCCTTCCTGCAACACAAGCATGTGACCCAGGATTGAACTTGGGACCCTTCGGTCCGAAGTCCAATACTCTATCCACTGAGACAAACCAGCTAGAGCCATAAACAGATTTTAAAAGGTCTTACTCCATCAAGTCTAGGCATTCTAAAATTGTCTACAGTGCTGCAGAGAAAACCCATGTCTGAAGGAAAAATATGTATTCCCTGCAGCATTCAGAGTTCACTCCAGAGAAAGTTCAGTTCTTTTTAATGCAAGGAAGGTAGTACTGGAAAAAAAAATAATTGCCAGAGCCACTAAGATTATCGGAAGCTATAATAGAAGAGAGGTTAGCAAGCAGAGAAGGGAAAAAAATAGAAAAAGAAATGAAGAAAACACTGGGGAGAACACATTATTTATGAAATAATGCAAATGATCTACTATAAAGAGAATATAAATATCTTTAAGTAAGGGTGATATATTTTCCCTGAGGAAATTGAATTTTACATATCAAAATTTATTATTTTTGATATTATTATTGTTAATAATCCAACTAATTAGAGGTAAAGGTACAAAAATAGAGTTGGACGTTTTAATTCTGAATGAATTTCACTGGTAATGCTATACACGTTTTCTTTTGAACTAAATTAGAATTTTTGATCTCACCTTTATCCACCTTAGTAGCTCAACATATTTCTTCTATACTCCTTCATAATAAAGTATCCTGGCAATTAAAAATAAATATTGGCAAATGCAGAAAGTATTTATTCATTTTTCTTCATTAATTTAACATATAATTATTGAACACTCATTGCACAGATATGAGGTGTATAATGATAAAGAAAGCATGTCTTTTCATGAAGCTTACTCTCTACCAAAGGAGGCTGAAAGTAATTAAAACAAATATGTGAAATGTACAACATGTTATATGGTCATAAATGCAAAAGAGAGTAGGACATTGGGGATGTGTTGCAATAGCTGGAAATTTGGGATCTGAGTTTCTAGATCAGATTTACCAATTAGAAAAATGTGGAAGACTCTGGAAAGAGCAGTTGACGGGGGCATACCAGAATATCATCTCTGGGTGCATTTTATTTTTGATGCTTATTTAACATTGTTTAGGATTCATGAGTCTATTGTTCAAAAGAGAGATCTAGGCTAAAAATAAAATTTGTGACTAAGTATAAGTATGTATATGTCATTTAAAACCAGGGAAAGATAAAATTGTATGACATCATCAAAAGAGTAAATATAGATAAAAAGAGACTCAGTACAAGGACTGAACAGACTCAAATATTGGAATATTAAGATGAGGGGAGCCCAGCAGAGCTTATAAAGGAATATTGTGTAGAGATAGAGATAGGAGGAAAACAAATTGGAAACCAAATGAAGGAATGAGTTCCAATGAGAAGATAAGTTCATAAGAAGATAAACATAATTATATGTATACATAGATATATATCATGTGAAATATGATTATATGTGTGTATACTTCTGAAAGGTTAACTCATGGATATGCTGAGCAAAACATTAAAAAATTTTAATTTAAAAATATTGTGACAAAAGCATCAACCTGTTCTGATGTTTGGAACGGGTTGTAATTGTTTACCACTATAGAGTAAATGGGATATCTTGGTTGTGAGTTAAAGTGTATATATATATACACACACACTCTAATAAAAGAGTAATATGCAAATTAACCATAACTCCATGACATCTAAGCCCTGCCCACCAGACAAGCCACACACCCAGCCAATCAGAGTGGCTGTACGCAAATTAACCCAGCCAAGATGGAGGCCAGCAGCCACAGAGCTAGAGCAAACAGGAGGCTTCCATTGCAACTGCCTGCCTAGGCTGGCTGGCCTCTGCTCACAGCAACAATGTTTCAATTATAGAAGCCACAGAGCTGAAACAAACAGGAGGCTTCCTTACCTGCCTAGGCCTCCGCTCAAGGTAACAAAGTTTTATTTATAGAAGATAAATAAAACCCAGAAACCAGATTCCAGCCAGCCTCACTGGGACCTTGGGACAATGGGAGCTGTGGGAAGCCTGAAAATGGCCCTCAGCCCCTCACCCAGGCTGGCCAGGTACCCCAGTAGAGACCTGAACCCTGAAAGGACTGTGGGAAGCCTGTAAATGGCCCTCAGCCTCTCACCCAGGCTGGTCACACCCCATGGAGTGAGGGTCCCCACTGGGGGGCTTGAACAGCCTGAAAACAGCCATCAGCCCCTCACCTAGGCTGGCCAGGCATGCCAGTAGGTGGACATCCCCCAAGGGATCCCAGACTGTGAGAGGGTACAGGCCGGGCTGAGGGACCCTCCTGAGTGTACAAATTTTTGTGCACCAGGCCCCTAGTATATATATATGAAGACTTATGTACAGGAAATTCAAAATCAAAGATATCTGCTTGCAAGTAATGAAGCTCAAATTATGGTCTTCTATTCAGTATAATTTAGACCTGGGATAAAAATGATGGAAAAAAAGTAAGCTTTTAATCTTCTGAAGATTCTTCTTTAGTTTTTAATATTTTGTAGCAGTAATAAAAATTTGTTTTTTTAAGAATACCATTCCAGTTTATAATTCACACTATCATACAAGTTTGTTAAAAACATTAAAATAAGATAAAATGAAATAGAAATATCAATTCTTCTTTTAATTACAAAGTAAAAATATACTAGCAAAATAATTCCACTTTGAATTCTACTGCTACATAGTATTAAGTACAAAAGTTAATTGCTAATATAGATTGGGTTCCATTTAACTTTATAATGAAGAAGAATGTTGAGTTATGAAATAAGATTTCCTTTTTGATATTACTTTTACCTATTGGTAAATCTACTGGCATGCTCTATGTTTCTTAACTTATAGGACTGTTCCCTGGTTGTCAGCTGTTCTCTGATTATCTGGCAGGATCTCAAAGTGTCTTTGTGGTACTTAAAGGGTCTTAGAATTCTGAACTTTGTCAAACAGTTTGATAAACCAAATCTGCAACAGCAGCAGATCTGAAGGGAGCATCGGCTGGAATAAGGGACTTGTTATCAGTAGCTATTAAACTCACAACTGGAGGAGACCCTCACACACTTTGGCCTCAAGAAATCAAATTCTGCCCTCATGGCTAAAAAAATAATGTTAATGGGGCAGGTTAAATCTCCCATTCATCTCTTGGAATAAATGCTTAAATTTAAGATCAATTTGACTTATCAAAATTATCAGAAGGAAATATTTCTTGCTTTTAGGGGTTATACACTAAAATTCATAGCAGTTTCATTAACTGCTTCCATTCTAGGCATTGAGTCATAGAAGTGGAAAAAAGTAGAATTGGAGATATACTGGCATAAAATGATTCAATTTTAAATACATATTGAGTTAATTGCTTCAACCTGTGCTGTGACTACAGTGAAGAATGGAATTAAAGACTGCTGACTGAACCATGTCTGTAGGTCATGACTAAATGGTTTCAGTAAAGATGTAGGAAGTGTTGTAAAATAATAGTAAGGAGATATGGGTGTATTTTATCTTGTCCTTTAAGTTTTGATTTATATATTTTATAATATTAAATGAAAAGTAGGGGAAGTATGGCTGTACTGATTATTAAATAACCAGTGGCAATACTCTTGGAAAACAAAAATACATAATCCTTATATCTGACTGATAGCCAGCCATATGCACTATACTGCCAAAGCGGTCATTAAAAAATTGAACCACTTTCTTACACCTTACACCAAACAGCTGTTGCCCTTAAAACCCCTCCTCAGCCCCCACCTTAGGTTCTGCCTTCACAGTTTACCCAGATTAAGTTTTGATTGGTCAGTTTCTATGCCAGTCAACATCAAAAACTCCACCTCCTAGGCAGCCATGGGCTCCTTGCAGTTCACCCAGATTTGGTTCTGATTGGTCAGTTTCTATACCAGTCAGCATTTCTGGGCCTAATCAAAGAGATGGGACTGATCAGCAGCCGACATGGCTGCTGGCAAGGCCCGGAGAGGAAAAGAGGTGCAGCTGCTAGCAAGGCCCAGAGAGAGAGGCAAGGGCTGATCAACAGCTGCCACAGAGGCTGCAGATCAGACCCTGCTTCCGTCTCTGGGCATGATCTGAGCCTCCTCAGCAGTCAGTGCTGGATCACGGTGACACTGACCCAGTACTGACTGCTATGGGGGCTGCAGATCAGACCCTGCCTCTCTCTCCAATCCTCTTTCCAGGCCTGATCCATAGCCCCTCAGCAGTCAGTGCTGGGTTGTGGTACCCACAGCTGCAACAGTCAGTGCTGGGTTGCCACGGTGACCCAGCACCGACAGCAGGACTGCCTGTGGTGTTCAGTCATCCATTTGGTCATTTTGGACATTATGGACCCTGGCTTTTCATATATATAGATAGTGGATGATCTATTCACTAAAAAATAGTGAATGAATACTTCCTTTCTCAAGAGAATTATCTATCAGACTAAATTATCAAAGATCACAAAATAATATCAGATAAAGCCAGTTATTTCCTAAATTCAAGCTACTACCTGAATTTCTTAATCACCATTTAAACTTATATATAAACCAGTTAAGAGTTTAATTTATTAAATGAAGACCTTGTTATTTTAAATTTAGATTTCTCAAGTACTAGGCAGCGACTTTGGTACTTCCTAGTCATTGTATTCTAAATGGCAATGTATTAGAATTCTATACTCATAAATGTATAACAATGTAGACATACATTATGTATGTATGTAATGAATACTTTACATATATCACTTTTACCTTATCAAATTTGGCATCATGTTCAGTTTAACTCAGAATATTATAATAGAATTAAAATTAGATAAAATATGTGAGAGTATTTCAAAAATGAACATCAGTCTATAAATATTGCCTCCGGTAAAGTGTTTAAGACATAGATATTAAAAAACAATCATAATAATAAAACTTAAAAAGCGTTACTATAAAACATTGCATATTAACAAAAATATACAATAAAATAATGCACATTAATGATAAGTGTTTCAGTTAATTTTATTTAGGAAATTATTTTCAACTCTGCACAAAGCTAACTATATAACACCTGATTTGAACTGTAAAAGTACATTGTTAGTCATAGTCATAAATACTGAGCCATTACTCAACACGAAAAAATCATATCAATTTTTTTGAGAGGAGTTTGCCAGTAACTGTGAGACACAGTTTTAATCTAAAGATCTTTTACTAAACAGCAGTGAACATTATAGATATATTCTCTTGAGCATATCAAATTTGCCACTGTATTCAGTTTAATTCAGAGTATTATAATAGAATAAAATTAGATAACATATGTGAGAACAGTTTGGAAATGAACATCTATAAATATTGCCTCTAGTAAAATGTCTAAGACATAGATATTAAAAAACAATTCTAATTGTAAAATACAAAATAAGCAAATCCTTACTGAGAAAAATGCTTGGTAGAAAAGTACATGAACTGCTTTCTGTTGTTGTTGATCATTTATTCTCAATTCTAGTAACATAATTATACACCTGAGCTCTGAAAATGTATTGCTTTGTGCCCTAGGTCCCTTTACTTCCTGTTGGACTCTATTTCATTGATCTTGTTAGGACTTTCTACACTATAAATGAATATAACAAATGCTATCACCTATCTGGCAAAGCCTTGATTTTAACATGGTTTTGCTAATGCATGTAAACAAAGAGAAATATAAAAAAAATCAGTGTCATTTTTAGTATTTTTCTAGAGTTAGTAATGACATTAAAATCAACAAAACAGGTTTTTCATATGTACAGAAACTACAATTTAGAATAATTTCCCCTGTACTATTATAAATATGGAATTGCAAAAGCAGACTAACAAAGAGCTATCTGAGAACCATGATGGGTGCAATAGTCAAAAAGGAGTTTGACTTAAGGATCTACCATTAATTTGGTTCATGATTCTGGGTCTTTGCAATTTATCACTCTCTTCTTCAGATTCCACTCTTTACCACATTATTGTCTGTGTCTATGGGTTATGCATTTTTAATTAAAATAATTTTTTGAAGAATCCTAGGGAATAAAAGTATTTGTCATCATTTTAATTTTTGTTTGAGTCTCAGACTTAATTGCTTGACATTCCTTAGTACACAGTAGGTCACTTAAAAGTTTAACTCTTCCAATATCTATATGGTAGATGTTTTACCATTTTTATAAAAATGTCCCATTCACTTTTGTTAAAACTTATCTAATTGTTTGTTTTAAAATGTCTAGTTTATTGTGTGTTGATTACACCTCAATAAAACTGTTAACGAATTTTAAAAATTCCCATTCATTCTACAGCTTGTACTTTCTCAAGTACGGGGGAAATGAATTACAATAATTGTAGAGACCAAAAGGCCAATTGTTTCAACTGTCAACACCAACTCTGTCTTACAGAATTCTCTCTCAGCTTCCTCAAATTTTTCCTCAGACTTCTGTCAGTTTCCAGAACATTGCTTCTAACATGATGATATCTGCTCTCTCATCCTTTCAAATTTGCCATCATAAAGCTTCTGCTTTTGTAGCCCAGATGGGATTTTTCAAGAGCACCTGTAACCAGATAGTGAAATAAGGCTGTGAATATCTTTGCTTATCACAATTGCAAGTGTTGTTATATAAGCATTGAAAAATCCTATCTAATAAAAGAGTAATATGCAAATTGACCATCACAAGATAGCTACCCCCATGTGCTCAAAGATGGCTGCCACAAGATGGCCAGCAAGGGAGGGCAGTTGAGAAGGACCCAGACCTGCACAGGAGGACAGTTGGGGGGGGGGGACCAGGCTGGCAGAGGAAGACAGTTTGGGATGACCCAGTCCTACAGGGGAAGACAGTTGTGGAGGACCCAGGCCTGCTGGGGAGGTCGGTTGGGGGGAACCATCCTGGTAGGGAGAGGGGAGTTTGGGGCAATCAGGCCAGCACAGGAGCAGTTAGGTGTTGATCAGGCTGGCAGGGGAGTGGTTAGGGGTAATTGGCAGGTGAGAGGTTGGGAGCCAGCAATCCTGGATTGTGAAAGGAATGTCTGACTGCCTATTTAGGCCCGATGCCACTGCAGTGGGATCGGGCCTAATCGGGCAGTCGGACATCCCTCAAGGGGTCCAGATTGGAAAGGGTGCAGGTTGGGATGAGGGACACCACCCCCACCCCCCACTCCCACTCCATGCACAAATTTCATGCACTGGGCCTCTAGTCAACCTATAAAACTGCTGAAATTTTGTTGAAATATTTTTAGCTTTTATTCATATTTTCATTTCAGCATTATTTCCCTTGGACATGGATATGAGCCCAGGCTAGAGGTGTGATAAATTCAGTGACAGACATTGTACCCAAAGGTTCAGCTTTCTCAGTAAGATGTAGTAAATCCCTCATGCAGAGAGAGCCCTTCTGTCTAAGAGATCATTACCTACATGCATGTTATAATATGGGGAAATATTTAACTCCTTAGTCCATATTAATTCACCTAATATTTATTATGTGCCCACTACAGAACTTCAAGATTATAGCTGAACAATATCCTCACAGAATAATTAGGGTTTGAAGTGACATGTGCAAGAGAGGGTGTAGGCACAGATTTCAAGTCAAGTGCCCAAGCTACTGCTGTGTGACCATGGATGAGTTATTCAGATTCACTAAATATCAGTTTATTAGTGAGATTGACAATGAAACTTAATTCATAATGTGAAGGTTGGGACTCAAGGAAATTTTGCATATGAAACATTTAATAAATGTAAACCTAACATATATAATAAATATTATTACTATTGTTATATGTGTATTATTTCCATTAATCTTCAAATCTAGAAGGTGATATTTTATTGTAGAAAAATATTTGAATTTAGAAAAAATAGATATAAAGTGTGGGTTTTTAAGATATATAGAGTCAATGAAGGTAGAAGCAACAGCATTGACAAAACGACATTCAATTAATAGAGAAAAAAACTTAGAAAGGAAATCAGCTTCCTCTCTAATTTTACCTCATCAACCCAGAGTTCCTTAAAAGAGAAAAAATGGAGAGGGGAAATATTTAGAGACAAAATAAGAAAACCATTATTTAAAATTAGAAGATCATTCTAAAACTTTAATGTAATTCAGCTAATCTTATGGTATAAAATAGTATTTCTGAACAGAATGTTCTAGAAAACAATAAAGCATACCTTTTACATTTATACAAAACCATTTGAAAAAAATGGGAATTTAAATGAGCTCAGAGCAATTTTACATGGAAAGACTGTTAATCAGACATATGGCTATTGTCACTGTTTTATCATAGCTATATTCCAGCAAACATGCCTACAGAACTAATATGCCTTTCACATGAAAATCTGGATTTTCTTATAAACATTATTATGGTTGTCAGGCCAATTCAAAACAAATGTAAATTATGCGATGATACGAAATATAACATTTTGGTCAGAACTGCTTAAAGCACCATAAAAGATGCTGCTTTTTGGAGCAAATGAAATGTTTTTATGTGGA
>PVJC01055893.1:0-10063 GCA_004026665.1 Murina feae
GGCTGGAGGCAGGTCCCCAGTGGCCACACACACACACGGCGCCTGGCAGACTGGGGCCATCATAGGACATCCACTGAGGGGTCCCAGACTGTGAGAGGGCACAGGCCGGGCTGAGGGACTCCCTCCACCCCGAGTGCACAAATTTTTGTGCACCGGGCCCCTAGTATATATATAAAAGCATAAGTGACCAGCTGACCGGCCAGTAGCTATAATGCACACTGTCCACCAGGGGGCAAAGCCTAAGTGACCAGCTGACCGGCCAGTAGCTATAATGCACACTGTCCACCAGGGGGCAGACACTCAACACAGGAGATGCCAAGCTGAGGTCACTTGGCAACAGCGGTTTTCAGGTGATGCACCCAGAACCAGAGAGGAGAGAGCCTGATTCCGGGATTCCAGGGTGTGTCACTTGAGAACCGCCCTCTCGCAATCTGGGACCCCTCAGGGGATGTCAGAGAGCTAATGTAGTGATAATGTGGATCAGGTTTCAGCTTGATCCCCGCAGGCTGGACGAGGGACCCCACTGGTGCACAGATCCATCCACTGGGCCTCTAGTTAACATATAAATAAGTCTAAGATACATTTTGTGGCACCATCTAGATTATACTCCGATATATATTAACCTCTCTAAGTCTACCCTCAACTATATATAATGAGAATAGTAATAATTATTGTGGACACCTCAAATAATAGCCTGATGCTCTAATGAACTATAAAACTTACAAATAGCAGGTACCAATTAATTATGTATTACTGCGTTATATAGAAAATAATTTGAAATAAAGCAATACAATAAAATTGTTTTTATTTGTTCAGAATGCTTGTCTTTAAAGTTAACTGAAATTAAATATGATGTCTGCCAAAAGGTTAACATCCAAAACTGTTAAATTCAATATTAAGAGTTTATAAAAAAAATGGACATAATTTTACCTATTTGAAGTAATATATAAACTATACATATATTCTTTTTTCTTTTCATCAGTTCATGCTCTCCCAGACATAGAAATACAAGAGTAGCAGTGTTGTTGCATTTTTCCTATGTTCTAGTATAAGATTTTAGTTTATAGAATTCATAAACTCAAAATTGTCTATAGACAGTTTTTTCTTATTCATCTGAAGAGCTTGTATCTAAGAATTTTTACATTTTATAATCTTTCCTTTGAAGTATAAGATAAGGAATCTCCTGAGTTATATATAGCTTATATAGTCTTTAAAAGTTATTTTTAAAATATCACAAATTAGTCATAAATATATCCATAATATACATTTTTGCTACTCACATACTTCTTTTAGCAAGATTCAAGTTTATTTTTGTATGTTAGCATTACTTTAGAGCCTATTTTTAGTTTTCAGTAAAACTTGGTATCTATAAAGATCTGTCAATATTTAATAAATGAAGCAGAACAGTCATTATGAAAATATAAACTGCTACTATAGTTTTTTATCTTTAATTTTTTAATGCATTTCCTGTCAACCATGTAATTTCCTGTTCTTTAGGGAACTTGATAAATTTTTATCTTTGTCATCTCAATACGGCTGCTTTCTCAGCATGGCATAATAGTATATTGCAGGTTTTCTGAACACACAGTATTCACTGTCATAGCAGTTGTAACAGTGGCATCTGATAATGCCGGTATTCATCATTTCCAGTTATTTGAACTGCAGGATGACCTAAAAAACAAAGGGGAAAGGGGAGAGTCAGTTTATACCAGAACGATGCCAACATCTGCTGTACGAGATGCTTTTTAGTCTGCGAAGTGTCTCAAGAGCTAAAAACAAATACACTGCTCAGTAACTGATGGCACAGGCCTGCCTGATCCATGGTTCAGAATCATTTCACCTTTATCCCAGGCTCTACCACACACCCCATCAGACCTTCAGCCCCATTCAAAGGCAAGCCAGTACCAGTTTGGTGACTGGGCAGGTGGACCACTCATCAAGGCACCAAAACAGCTGAATAACAGCAGAGGATGAAGGGAAGCTGAAGTATACCAGGGTTTAGAAAAAAGACAGACACAGAAGATTGGTTAGTGGCAAGAGATTGGTAAGAAAGACTGACTTTAGTCACTGAGATTGATCACTAGAGAAAATGCTGAGAAATAACGAAGGGAACATACATAACGAAGATAATTATTTTTATTTCTTCCTCACAGCAGCAGTTTCTACAATTTAAATCTTCTTTTTCTCATTAATTGAACACCGGGAATGGTTACTGCTATTTAGCCCTTCCTTTGTAAATTAAAGCTGTTAGTCATTGTCATCCATTAGTTCTATCTCGTCTCAACTGGATTTTGTTATAACTATAAAGCATATTTTGTCTCCTCTAGTTAAAGCAATGTTCTATTATTTCTCCAGTTAAATAAGACACTCTTTTCTTCAAGATCATGCTATTTTAAATCATAAAAGCTCTTCAGAATTAACTAGTATCATATTCCCAAGGTAGAAAAATTAATTTTTATCATTAATGTGCACTGGAGCAAAACGTATCTAGCTGTTAGAACAGCACTATTATTCTTTCAAAAATAACTACTTGATAAATTATGCTCCAAAGTAATTAAAATTACAAGTTATAATTAAGTTAATGCCTAAATCTAAAGATACCATGTACATAAAGTATTTTCTGTGCTTGACATAAAATATCAGGAAGAAAAGAAATATTAACAGCAAACTATGAGTCTTTTCTTACATGACTGTATTGGTATCTATCAAAACTTAAAACATTTTAAACTACAAAACAAAATTAAAGCAAACACCTTATTAGCTGCTTCCAAGGAATTTATTAGGTTCTGTAGCTCTTCTTTACTCATTTCGATAGAATATGGTTTGACTTCACCATTTTCTTTTACGTCTAGATGAAGGTTTAAAAGTGGCATTTGTAATGTTGCAATCTTGTCACTGGAAAGTGCAAGCTGGTTAAAATGAGGAAAACAGTAATTAACAGATATTAAATAGGCCTATATTAAATATGCATCAGACCTTATGAACAACACATTTTATAAAAAAGTACTCCTATTTGCTGTCAAGTACAGGGAAAGGTGGAAGAAGTAGCATCAATGGATCTAAGATATGAAAACTATCCTTTATGACTCTCCTTGAAAAATGTTTTTAAATGCTGTTTTAATAACACATTACAGATTTTCCTTGGAGGTAGAAACACATTTACCAATATTGGGAAGACTAAAAGGTCTAGAAGATGCCAGCCTGAAATATATGTTAAATACATACATATAGCTGCACTATTTGAAACATGTAATGATTTACAGCCCCAGTTAATGAAATTTATCATTGTAAAGTTATTATACCTGGTTTGGATATTTATAATATACTGATGTCCAGTTAATACAAACGATATAATTTTAATTAATGGGACATTGCATTCTCAAAGTGAAATTTTAGATGTGTACTATAAAAAAATAAACATTTCTTCCTATTCAAAAACTAAAATAAAAACATACTCATAAGTGAACAGATTCTCACCTTTAACTGCCAATCAAAATCCTGTAGCTGCGCAGAGGAAATATCAACTATTTCGTTTAACAGAGTCTGCTTAATTTCATCTTTTCTACTTTTCAAGCATTTCATGATAGCTTCCTGATGAGATGAATTCAACTGATTCAATTGCTGAGAAATCTATGAACATAACAATAGATGGTTATAAAATAAGTGAAAGGACCTCTCCATCTACAGTGTGAACACAGTTCCACCCCCCTTTCACATACCCTTTAAAATGGTAGTAAGTGAGAAAAAGGAGACACTCTGTCACTATGGAAAGAATAAGGTGAGAATGCATAACCAGAAAACTAGGTTTTAACAAATTTTTGCAAAACAGAAAGTAAAGGAAAAGGGCTGACTGATGAAGAGAATGAAAGTGATTACACCTGGAAACGACCAAAAAAAGCTGGTATAGTTATATTAATATATCAAAATGTTAGCAACTGTTTAACTGTGGTAATGGGCATGTAGGTGTCAGCTACTTAACTTTGTTTTCTTCTATGACATTTAAATGTTTCACTACTTAAAAAATATAAACAAACAAAATAAAACTATAAAAACCCATAACTTCCACAGTCAGATTTTCTACTTACTCACAATAATGAGGTTTTTCTTGTTAGCTACTTACTAATGATGGCCCTTGTATTATATAGTGTCCTAAAGACTAACTTAATAAAAAATCTGAACAGTATTTATTATTTATGATAACATATAGAAATTTAGACTACAGTTACCTCTTCATCAGACAATTTTTTGCCCACTACAGCTTTGAAAAATTTGGTAATGTCTTCCAGAACATGCATCCACTCTGTGGAATCCCAAACATTTTGATAATCCTGGTAGAGAGGATAAGTTCGGCCACAAATGCCATCAATTATCTTGTGAAGAAGCTAGAGAGTAAAAACGAAATAAATGTAATTATGAGTAAAATTATAAAACGGATTTATCTCCCTTACAGCAAACATGAACTTCTCTTGTTGAAAGAAGTTCATATCGTCTGCAAGAGCAGCTGGGGTTGAAATGGAACTATTTATTTATTTATTTACTTTTGTGAATCTTCACGGAAGATATCTTTTCCACTGATTTTTAGAGAGAGAGAAAGGGAGGGAGAAAGGGGGCAGAGGAAGAGAGAGAGAAATATCTATGTGAGAGACACATTGATTAGTTGCTTCCCGCATGCACCCCAATGGTTTATGTGCCCTTGACGGGGAATCAAACCCATGACCCTCGGGTGTGAGGGCTGCCACTCTAACTCCTGAGCCACACCAGCCAGGGTGAAGTGTAACTACTTTTAACATTATTTTATTAATTAAAAGTTAGAACTTCACACACACACACACACACACACACACACACACACAAAAAGTATCATTTTGTCCATGTTCAGAAGCTAAAAAGTTATACAGATACAGATTGGTGTTTTTCCAATGTTACTGAAAGGAAGATGATGAGTATAAAGGACTCATCTTGGGATTCCTTAGACATTGTATTTATACCAATTACAAGAACAACTCTTAGAGCAAAGTCTTTTACTATAGATCTACAACTCATTTTCCCTTGCCTCCATTTTCCACAACATTCATACTTACTTCTTTTGGTCCATCCAAGGAAGCCCTCAGTACCTATCTTTTCCTTTTTGCATTCCTTTTTCTCTATCCTACCTTACTATCAGCAATGGAAATCCTAACACATACATAACTGAACACAGTAATTAAGACTGTAAATTTTGGAATGAAACTGGCTAGTCTGAATATTAGTTGTACTACTTAACTAGCTTTGTCAAGTTATTGAAAAGTTCTATGCTTCTGTTTTTTTATGTATAAAATAGGCCAATATCCATATCCTCGTAATATTGTAAGGATTAAATAAAAATACATGCAAATCACTTGCCACATTGCTGGCTTATACAAGGCGCTTAAACACTGCTAGCCATTATCATCATCATCATTGTTATCACTGTTGTTACTACTACTACTATGTTCCATGCCTTTTACATATTAACTGAGTACCTACTATGTCTGCACTATTCTAGGCAAATGATTAACATGGCATTCTTCCTCAGGGGCTACTTCTGTCTTATACGAAGAGTATTTCAACCCAAACAACTTGGAAATGCATTTTAGCAGCAAATCTTTCAACTCTTTCCCCCTGGATCATATTGACTCCATTTTAAGGAATAACGTCTTCTCTGTGACACCACACATATCAGAACGGAGATGAGTAACTGGTGACCCCACTTCCAAAAGCTGGCTAATGCGCCATATGAATTTCTTCATTTGTAAAATCAAAGGAAAGTGTTAAGAAGATTTTGTTGTTGTTGTTTATCCTGGAAGGAATTAAGTAACTTCATCCCTGCTAATCACCGCCCCATCACACTTTCCCCATTATAAAATGGAACAGAGACAAAAAGCAGGCCAAACTCTGGAACTTATAAAAGGTACTTACCACACACCCCTCTATCACCTTATGTAGGCTAAACACCCATGCCCGCCCTTCACCCACAGTGAATGGAACAGAACAGGGACTTTTGCAAAGCTGCCCATCACTGGTATCCAGATGACTGTCCCAATGATAAAGCTGAGTTTAATGTACATTAATTGATTACTGTCCTCAACAAACACCGATTTAAGAACCACCTTGAGCCAGACACAACTCTCAAGAAGTGGAGATATAAAACAAGTATCCACCCTGAAGGAGCTCAGAGTAGGAGAGAGACAGAGGTAAGAGGACCAGCTAAGAAGTTGTTTTCAAGGAAGACTTCACAGGGCCTGAACTGTAGGGAAGGAGATGGTGGGAGTAAACACATTAACATAGTAATTATAGTACCAAGTGTCAGTTGTAGTCTGAGGTCAGGAGGCGAAGAGAACCACAGCTCCCACAGCCAACGCTGAAGCTCCACATTGCATGTATTATCTCTCGGTGTCAGCATATTTCCTTCAGGTCTAATACTTGGGGCGCTAAGGTTTTTTGCTTGAAAGTTCAAGGGGGAAAAAGCCCTACTTCTCAGTCAGATTTTCCTGTTATAGCAACCATTGGGTTTCACAGTCAAAATACCGTTATACATACTCTCTCCACATTTCTCTCATCTTTCAAACTCACTCAAGTTTTGCTGTAGCCCTAAGCAATACTTCAAAATGCCAGTGCCTTGAGTAGTAAGGCTAAACCCAGGAGCATGGCACAGACAGACTCCAGCCTCCTGATCCTGCTCACCTGCCTTCACTACCCTCCTCCGCTTCTCACTCTACACGTCAGCCTCTAAGAATTACAGCGGGCACTCAAAGCCCCGCTGGGTGGGGGGGTTGGGGGGAACTTCCTTCCTCCCGCCTTCATAGCTGCTATTCCTCTGTCTGAAACATCCCCCTCTAGCCTGTCTGGTTCCTACTCGTCCTTCAGGACTGAACCTAGAAATAAATCTAGATGCTCCTGCTTTGAAAACCTTCCCTTGCCCCTTTATATCTGGGGTGCTACCCCTCCAGCAAACACGGGCCTGGGTAACTCCAGGTTTCCTTCCTGGACAGCGAGCTTCCCTGGGGCACAGACTGGGTCTCATCACCATTTCCCCTTACCCCGCGGGGCACTCAGCGTGTGGCAGGCGTGGGGAAAAGCTGGATGAACAAATGAATGAGGCTTTGCTTAGACTGGAGGCGCCAGCCTACCTGTCCTCTAGACTTCAGAGGGAAAGGCCACCTTGGAGCACACTTCCTATTCAGTCGCCCAGTTATTGGCAGCACTTACCAATTTTTTTCCTGCTCCCTCAAGGGGGCCAGTATGCTTCTCCAGGTCACCACGGTAACCCAGGCACTTAGCACTGTGCCTGGAGCCAGGCAGTTTGGGAGGTATATGTTGAATGAATGAATGAATGAATGAATGAATGAATGAATGAATGAAACAAACTTAGGCGAGAAGCTGCAAACCATCGGCCCAGGAGGTAAGCTTTCACAGATTACCTGGCAGCTCCCCACCTGCCCCCCGGGGTCACTGAGTGCCGGGCCACCCCAGGGAGCACCACCCTAGAGAGCAATGGGCCTCTCCCCAAGGGAGCAACTGGCCTCCCCAGGGAGCAACTGGCCACCCCTGGGAGCAATGGGCCACCCCAGGGAGCAACGGGCCACCCCAGGGAGCAACGGGCCACCGCGGAGAGCAACTGGCTACCCCAGGGAGCAACGGGCCACCCCGGGGAGCAACGGGCCACCTCGGGGAGCAACGGGACATTCCGGAAAGTAACGGGCCGCCCCGGGGAGCAACAGGCCTCCCCACCAGGGTGAGGGAGGGTGCGGCCAGCCCGGCGGAGTCTGCGCGCAAAGCCCCCTGAGGGACAACTCCCGGCCACGGCGAGGAGGTGGCGCCCCAAGTCTCGGCCTCCACAGCTTCCCGGGAGGAACAGGGGACCAGCCACCCGAAATCCCGCCCCTTCCCCTCCCTTCCCTGGACCGAGAGCCCAGCCCGCGACCGCCTCTCGGGTGGACGGGCCTGACCCGCCCGCCAGGCCGTCCCGCAGCCCCGGCCCCGCGCCGCCGCCGCCGCCCGCGGCCCCCTCACCTTCGGGCCCCGCTCAGCCGGGAGCTTCTGCAGCCGCCACAGCGGCGTCCCCTCCTCCGACTCCATCCCCGGGCGAGCCGGAGTCGGGTCACGTGACGCGACCAGGCCGCCCTCCCACGTGACCCCCGGTGGGCGGGGCCCGGTGCGGCTGTGGGCGCCTGGTGCGCGTGCGCAGAGCCGCCGCCGGCCTTCCCTGCCTGATCCCGCGTTGCCCACGCACCTGTGCGATTACTTTGGCGGTAAATTTGCAAATCTCTCGAAGCAGTTTCCAACTTCACTGAGGGTTCTGCTGGACTTTTCCTGCACTCTTTAGAAAGCTATCTACTGAGGGTAACCACATCTGGGCTGTACCCGGCCCATCTGTCCCGGAGGTTTGACATATCTCTCTTACTAAAGCATCCTGATTTGGAAGGTGACTTAAGGGTTTAACGTGGGCAAGAGATTATCCCATTTCCTTGTTACAGGTAAGAGAGAAGTCACTATGGTTGTCATTTTTTTTAATTTTTATTTATTGGTTTGAAAGAGAGAGAGGCAGGGGGAGAGAGAGAGCTCTGTCCTTTCACTTATTTATGCGTTCATTGGTTGCTGCTTGCGGTGGCCTGGCTGGCGACAGAACCTGCAACCTTGGCTTATGGGACCACACCCTAACCAACTGAGCTACAGGGATGTCATATTTAGCGGGTAAAATGCACAGGTGCCCAGTTACATAAGAAATTTCAGATAAACAACGGATAATATTTTGTTATGCGTGTGCCATAATGATGGTGTGGGGCACACGTACCAAAAATGTATTGTTGTTTATCTCAAATACAAATTTCACTGGGTGTCCTGTTTTTATCTGTCAATCCTAGAAGTCACTTACCTGAGCTAAGAGGCTCAGCCTGAAGTTAAAATCAATCAGATTCTAGAGCTACACTCAACATTGGACTAACCCTAAAACCCAAACGGCTTTTCTGTAATTTCTCTCGTTATTACAGTTATTCCTTTAACTGGGTGCTGGAGAATTCAGCGGTGATAGACAGTCCCTGCCGCCCAGAGTGCGCAATAAGGAGGACATAGAAACAAGAATTACAGCCTAATGTACATTTAATTTTTAAAAAGCAGTGCAAAGTAACGAAGCATAGCATAGAGGATTATTTTAGCCTCTTGGCTAATGTAGAGAAAAATTACTCATAATTCACATGCTTTAAGGTGTAGCTCTAATGCCCCTTCTCTACTCTGTGCCCCAACTCTTAGAGGTGAAAGCAATTTCACCTCTTCTGAGTTTTCATGACTCACCTCTTCTGAGTTTTCATGACTGACCCTCACTTAAAATATTTCTAGTTCTTAATATAGGTAAGTATGTACAACTCTTATTCCAACTGAAACATAATTGTCTTAAGATGTTTTGTGTTTGAGCATAGGGGCTCCCCAAGTAATATTTAGTAAATTAGGAAGAATCTGGAAAACTAATTTATACCCGATATAATAAAAGGGTAATATGCAAATTGACCCTAACAGCAGAACCACTGGGAATGACTGGTCACTATGACACACACTGACTACCAGGGGGCAGATGCTCAATGCAGGAGCTGCCCCCTGGTGGTCAGGGCACTCCCACAGGGGGCGCTCTGCTCAGCCATAAGCCAGGCTGACGGCTGCCAGTATAGCGGTGGTGGTGGGAGTCTCTCCCGCCTCCTCAGCAGCGCTAAGGATGTCTGACTGCAGCTTAGGCCTGCTCCCCACTGGCAAGTGGATATCCCCCAATGGGCTGCTAGAGGGATGTCTGACTGCTAGCTTAGGCCTGATCCCCTGGGGAGTGGGCTTTAGCCAGCAGGTGGACATCCCCCCAGGGTTCCCAGACTGCAAGAGGGCTGGGCTGAATGACCCCCCAAATGCACAAATTTTTGTGCACCAGGCCTCTAGTCTATTAATAAGTCTACTGAAGGCAACGTCTATTTCCTAAGACAAAACAAAATTTTATATATTGTAATAATTGCAATAATAGTATTTATCAAGAATTTACTATATGCTGCCTTGGCTAGTGTGATTC
>PVJC01055894.1:0-10060 GCA_004026665.1 Murina feae
TCTGGATATTCAACCTCTTTGTCTCCTTATCAGCATTTAAAAATACTCAGGAATATCTTGCCCTTGACCCTATGCATTCCTCCAGTTTGCCTCTCATTTCAAAGCAAAGAAATCCTGAAAACTTGCCTACATTTATCTCTTTTTCAACACAACTTCCCAACTCTCTCATCTCTCTCATTTCCCATAACACACAGTTCAAAGTGCTGTGTGTAAGGCCCTAGAGACTCCAGGTGGCTGTCCCCACTGAATGTCCCATATCTCCTCCAAACTTGATCTGTTTTCCAGTGGCACCATTTCTACCCAGATGTCGGGCCAGAAACCTAGCAAGGAGTGAAAATTGTCCTCCTGTTTCACCACCTACTCCTCGTGGGATCCTGCCATATTCATAGATGAGGTAGATGCTAAGCACAATTACAAGGCTTTTTAAATATTTTGCCAATTATCTGTGGAAATGTTCTGTCCGTTTCTAATTACTATATTAAAGTGTTTAAAGGGACTGGATTTGATACCATCACAGTATTTTCATTCTTTTTTTGCCCTGGCCACTTGGGTCAGTGATAAATGATATTTTACATTTTTGAATCTCAGTAAGACTTGAATCTTTTCCCACAGTGTTATTGTCTCTTGCATATTTGGAGGCTTGCATTTTTACACTTGGTTCATTTCCTTATTGTTATGACAACTTTTCATTGGTTTGCGCACAATTTAAAAATTTATATGACTCTTGAATAAGTTTTGTTTCCCAATGGAATATACCCAAATTATACATTATTTTAAGTTTTCATACATGTATACAGAATATAATCAAATAAAATTAGCTCAGGGTATGGTAGAAAATCACAAAGTCATCATTAATGAAATATCAACATCATCAGAGACCTAGCCACTAGGTTGGGTAGAGAATAATAGAGCCGATGACTTATGTTCTTACTCACTGAAGAAAAACCCTGAGTGTTTTAGTAGTGTATTCTAGGGCAGACACTATATTCCTTCCCAATGAAGCACAGAGTTATTGATTTTAGTCAGTCTGTAAGGCAAGGAGTCTTACTTCACAGGGAACTGTGAGGTGCCTCCAATGTCCCCAACTTATGTGTATCTGTCACTTTGACAAACATCCCTCTGCTCCTCCTCCTGGGCTAGATCAGTAACAATATTGGAAGGTGGGGATTAAGGAGCAGAAATGAGCAGCACAGCTGTCTCACCAGTCCCTGCTGTCCATGAGAATCAAACATGTACTCTTTCTTTAGTTACCACAGGGTTTCTGAGACTGCTGGAGAGAAAAGGGCTTCTTGGGACTATTTGCTGCCCTGGGCACTGCCCGTTAGAAAGACAGCAGCTTGTAGAAGCAGAGATCACAACAGCACCTTCTCCCTGACACACTGTTCTCTATCAGACAATGCAAATTGAAAACACGGTATGAAAAACTGAGAAATCTAAGCTTACACTTGGGAATATGATCTGCCCAAGATGGCTTGTTGTAGTGAGGCGAATATATCCGCAGTTCCTGCATAGGGGATGGCAAAAGTGGGATATTGTTATTTGTTCCAAATCCTCCTAACATTATGAATACAAGGGGAAAAAAGGAGAGACACAAAATGTCCTACTTTGATTTTCTGTGTTCTTCTTCTTCAGCCCTCCCAGATGAGCCTTAGAAAAGAGGAGATAAGTATGAATAAAAAGAAAATTCCAAATGGCAAAAAATTACTTATGTCTGGTTCTTGTTGTTTTCAGAATGGTAAAAACTGCTTAACTCATTTAAATACAGAGGCCACTCTGATTAATTCCTATGTGATTGTAGCATAAAGAGCAATGATAACATGTTTGGTTGATGAGTTAAGATATTAAATATTTATAATGTTTTATATTCATACAGATCAATTCATATTGACTTCTCATGACTGTCCAGATCATATTGAGGAAGAAATCATGCAGTTAGTGTCAAAGATGATAATTGGCAAAATGGATAATTCAGGTAAAAATGTCCTCCATTTCATGCCTCAATTATCAATGTTCACTGATCCTTACAATTTTCCTTTAAAAAGACAAAATGGAAAATCATTGTCTAGCCATTTAACAGTGCAGATAACTATAAGAATGCTAGTTTTTTTTTTCTTTCTAATTTTGGCATGCCATTTCTTTTTTTATTTCTCTAAAAAGAGAACAGGGAGAAAAGCTTTCTATTCTCTTCTAATGTCTTTTTCCTTTTTACCAAACTTATAATCATAATAACCAGTGGAATATGCTGAGACTATTATCTCAATAGACAATAGAATGAGTATCTGTCTGGATTTGTGTGTGTGTGTGTGTGGGGGGGGTGAACTATGCAAGGTTAAATGCAGTCAGGGTAAGAGTAAAGGAAAAATGAGTAGACAGTGACTGCCTTAGCTGTCTAGTTCTGTTTTCTTCTTGTTTCATCTTCTAAGATGTGTCTGTGGTCACATTTGATTGATGTCTTTCATGATGATTATTAAGATGTCTGGAATTCTTTTCCTTGGATTAGCTGGTGTCTTGTATAGGGTTTTCTTTAGCTGCAAGTAATATAAAATTGAGAAGTGGCTTAGCCACATACATTTTCTCTGCAGCAAACAGAGGGCAGAGGTATACATTCTGGTTGGGAACCAGGTTCTCCCTACCTTCCTATTCTGAAATCCTAATTGTATGACTTTTATCCTTATGTTCACAGAATGGCTGCTGTGCCTCTAAACACCATACTGTTATTCCAGGCAGCAAAAAGGAAAGGGGTTAAGAGACAAAAGAGTGTGTCATATGAGTCTGACCCTTTTTAACTACATTGGAGAAGCATCGCTTCTTTCCAGCTGCCAAATGGACAACCACCTGTACACATATCCCTTTGCAGGTTCCTCCTTTCAGTATTCATGAGCCATCCCCAGTGGGGGGAGGGGAGAACAGGTCAAGTGCAGCTATCACCAAAAAACTAAAACCTGCAAAAATACATCTATACATAATTCCCAGCCACCAGAGAGCTGTCCCTGCAGGGGTCTGCATAGTCTAAATCATAGTCATAATTTAGAAAAATGGATGTGTACTCTTTTTATATTGGAAATAAATTTGCTCACTTTCTCTTTATTGTAACTCCTCATTTGGGTGTTCTTTATCAATGTAAAACAAAGGGATTGTCAGAAGAAGAGCTGATATTCTCGGGTAATTTTAATAGTTTTGCATCAGGACAATAAACCAAGTGTTGATCCGTCTGAGTGTTAACCTCTTTCACATGGTATTCCTGATACAAAAGGGTCAGATAGCATCTTCAGTCTATTCCTCACCACTGTGGAGATGATATCCTAATAGAAGCACCATCCCGATCAGCTCATGGTGAAGCCTGCCCTTTTCCATCCCACTGTGAGAATGAACTCAGCTTTTTCAGTAAATTCTTTGACATAAAATGCAACCAATTTATTCTCCCTTTAAAATATCCCTCTTAAAACCTTTATAATTTCTAGAACTCAGTGACTATGTTTCATGCTGACAAGAAAATCACCTGATTCTATGATATATGTAGTCAATCCTCTACACACAAATAGTTTTATTTTTCAGAAAGTAATTTAGGAGCATAAATTGAGGACAAGCAAATATACACATCTAGAAATAGACGTGGAGTGTGTTTTTTATTCCTTGACTAATTTTCCAAAACCATTTTCCTTATGTCCCAGAACTTTAAATCTGCTGGAAGCACTCCTTCCTGCACCCATCATTATAACGCAGGGGTGGGGAATCTTTTTTCTGCCAAGGGCCATTTGGAAATTTATAACACCACTAGAGGCTGGGTGCACAACATTCGTGCACTGGAGTGGGGAGGTCCCTTAACCCCGGCCTGTGCCTCTCACAATCCGGGACCTCTCGGGGGATGTCCACCTGTTAGTCAGACATCCCTCTTGCAGTCCAGAGCTCTCATAGTTCAGGATTCCTTGCTCCTTACTGCTTGCTTGCAGCAGAGGTGGGAGAGGCTCCCACCACCACCACCACTGTGCTCACCAGCTGTGAGCCGGGCAGCACTTCTCCTGTGGAAGCGCACTGACCACTCGGGGCAGCTCCTGCATTGAGCATCTCCCCCCTGGTGGTGAGTGTGTGTCACAGTGACTGGTCATTTTGCTGTTTGGTCGATTTGCATATTAGGGTTTTATTATATAGGATTCATGGGCCATATAAAACTATCAACATAAAAATAGCCTGCTATATTTGGTCAAACATTTAATTAACTCACCCCTAATGCTTTGCCAGGGCTAGACTAAATGATTTTGCAGGCCTTATATGACCTGAGGGCCAGACATTCCCCAGCCCTGTTATAAAGGAAGCTTATACCCCTTTTAATTCCTTTTAATCTTCCATATCCCATAGCTTCTCTTTCTGATCAGAACATTCTCGGGCGACCAGACTCACTCAGCTGGCAGTTAACATATTTAGAGTCAAATGTAACAGCTACTTACAGATCACATCATTTCTACTTCTACCTGGCTCTGGGCCAAACTGTTAAAAACCATTTAACTAAATTACTGCTGAAAATTACCAACCTTAATTTGACATTTTAAGAATCAATGATTAAAACCATGTTCAATGATTAGTTTTGTTTTCTTTTGTTTTCCTTGGGGATTCGGGAGGAAGAAAAGGTTAATGTGTTAGAATAAAAGGTAATTAAATTGTTCTCTTCTATTCTTTCCATGAGAAGTCATATGGCCAGCCAGGACTAATACAGATTGTTTCGAGCTAGAAGACAAGTAGGTACAAGTGAAGACGTGATATTTAGGGTGGAAAGGGGAACAGCAGGCATCGTCTAGAGTGTGTGTTGAGGTTTCACCTGCACATAACACCTGAGGAGCGTCAGTGAGCCCCACATGAACATTGATTTATGAGTCTGCCAACAATCCTTCCTATAAAAACAGTTATGTTGTCTCTAGCAATTATTTTTGGAAAAGCATCTATGATCCATGTGATTGCTAAAAGCATAAAAAATACATTTTTTAATAAGAGAATAAAGTGGCTAAAGGGAAAACCTTCAAGAAATCTAGGCATAGAGTCAAAGTCAATAAATAAAAATAATGGAATGAATTGCCAAAGCATCCATTTATACACACTTTCACAATCACAAGGGACTTGGCCCAGAAATCCATGGAGCTTGTGAGGGATTTATCTAAAACGCCCAGACCAATTTGCTCCAGCATATGGTGACGAGCCCAAAAGGTCAGGGGAGACGGCAGCTAGGGCACTGCAGCATTCCAAACGTCAATGGTGACTCTCTCTAAGTTTAATGCCACTCAGGTGGCTGACTGTGACCAGGTTATTAGCTCAAAGAGGATATCCACTGTCAGAGGAGTTTTCCTGATCTCCTAATATTCAGAAAAAAAATGGACTCCAACCCTCTTTCCAACAACTGTGAAAGCTGAAGACAGATCTCTCCAGATTTCAGTGGGGTCTGTATTTCCCTGTCTCTGTTGTCAATGCACTTCCTCTATAACTTTGAGTGTCTTTTGTCTGTTTTTAAGATGACTCTTTTCTTTTAAAAAAATTATATATATATTTTTAATTGATTTCAGAGAGGTCGGGAAAGGGAGAGAGAGATAGAAATATCAATGAGAAAGAACCATTCATGGGCTGCCTCCTGCACGCCCCCTACTGGGCATGGAGCCTGAACCCAGGGATGTGCCCTTGACCAGAATCAAATCTGGTGCCCTTCAGTCCAAAGGCTAATGCTCCACCCAAGAGCCAAACCAGCTAGAGGGCTTAAGATGATCCTTTTCATGCCCAGTTATCATTCCAGACCACAGAAACAATCCCTTGCGCTTAATTCCTGCTATATTAGGACAGAAGACTCTTCACTGAAGGGCTAGGAAGGCTCACCTTGCTCACTGAATGAGAGAGAACCTACAATTACCTGTGTCTACCCTGTCTCTATTTATCTAAAAGGTATTTAAACAAAAGTGGACATTGAAAACAAAGTGCTACCTATCTAACCTTTGTTCTAAGGAGGCCTGCTTATAGGCATTACCCCCCTTCAATTAAGCTACATCTATCAATCATTCATTCATGTGACAACTGACCCATTGAAGGAAGTTTGAAATAATACCTTACATTCCACACAATAGTCTCCATGCCAGAGTCAGTCAAATATCTTTTACTTGCCAGCCCCCTCACCCCTACTGTTTTGTTCACTGCTGATAACAAAAAACAAACAAACAAACAGAATGGAACAGAATGAATCATTATTTTTTATGTATTTCTTTTGGTAAAATTCAGTATGATGTAGTGGAAATTCATTTTCCAAAAATTAAAAATAAGCATTCTAAATATTAATATAATGTAAGATTCTTTTCTGCTTTTGATGATCATTTTGTCTTCTCTTTGCTGAAACTTGAATTATGACATTGGCTTCCACTACTTATGCTGTCACTATTAAAGTTGAATTCAAATGAATTGTAAATATAATACAGGCATTAAAATCATGTGGTTATCTATTTGTTCCAAAGTGAGTGAGTGAATATGTGAGTGTGTTTGCACATGTGTAGATTTGGCTATTTTATTGCATCTATGTTATCACAAAATAAAAATAACAAATTTTAATAAACATGTGGATTACCATCTTTGATATACTAGGCTATGATTACTTCTCATTAATATGCTGCAAAGAAGCTCATATCTAAATTTGCATGAGTGTGCTATCCAATTGTTGAAATCTAAAATGGGTTGGACATTAAGGCATTAATTATACCACTCTCCAATATATTTAACAAAAGAGTTTTGATAATAAACTACTACTGAATCTTCTAGTCTTCAATCTGTGCATTATATCTATAACAACAGGAGAAAAAACTTCTTTATAGCTTTAATCAATCCTTGAAGATATTTTCAAGTTCTCTTCAAAAAGCCATTCTTTCCCTGCCCTTACATTCCTAATGTGAATCCTTATTTTTTAAAAGGTTACACTTCTAGTCAAAAGAGCAGGATATGACCGAAGAACTCTGCCTCCACCCAAAAATATGTGAAAAAATGGACACAAATGCACACACACTAAAAAATAATACAGAATATCTGTGGCTACATCTGTGGAATAGAGGCAAATATTTAGGCCTAAAGAACACTAGAATTAGATTTGCCTTACAGAAACAGGCACTAAGCAGAGTCCATTTGCTGTAAGAGACCATAAGTGGACTTTCTATATGGAGTGAGGCCTACATATAAGTTCTTAAGAGCAGAAGCTGAAAATGCTCTTGGAGCCCAACTACTGTGATGTAAGCCCCTCACAAGAAGACCACAGGAAAGGTGGTCTTCTGTAGAATCCAGGCCCCAGCTGCAAGCCAGCCCCACCCAGCCAAGAGGTGAGTGAGGGCATCTTCAGATGGCTCCAGCCTTTGGTTCTTCCTTCCCTCTGGGGACCAGATATTGTAGAGCACAGACCAGCTGTCCCCGCTATTCCCCGTTTGAATTCCAAGCCCACAGAATACCTGATAATACCTGTTTGCTTTCTGCTGCTGAGTTTTAGAGCATTTGTTACATCTTTTGTAACCATTTGCAATTTATTTCATTATAATTGACCTAATTATCTTGGCCTTCAGAGCTCAGAACAAGAATATGACATCGCTTCCCCCTTGATATTTCTCTTTTCCTTAGGGAATAATGCAAATAAGTACAACCCATCCCTGCTCTGCTGAACTTTTTCTTTGGTGTCCCCTATCAATATGTATTTGCTAGTTAACTTTATGGAAATAAATTATAGGCATTTTCCATTTCAGGGTTTTTCAGGTTATTTTTCATTAAGATATATTATAACTATTAGGTGCAGCTGAGATAGAGTAATATCACACCTGTGCCCATATTCCCCCAAGTCCATGGTTTAATTGACTCTGCTTTACGTGTTAGCACTCAGCCCTGTGCCCTCACCACACTGACGGGCCATTCCCTCCACAGATGAAATCTGGTCATCAAAATAAGTAAACTTCTAGGACCAAGTCTGAGTGATTTCCAGAAATTAGAAGGTATGTGGAATGTGAACTCAATTCCTTGGCAGGCTCTATTTCTCTGAATAAACTAATAGTTGGGGTCATTTAGCATTTTTTGTCATGATGCCCTTTTTCCTGAAGCCAATATTAGGCATGCAGTCATCACAATGACAACACAAACAGCAATACTGTGGTTACTTCTCCATTGCTATTCATGGCTGTATCTTTTTGGTATTTTTCTCTAAACCTTTCTCCAAACTTCTATATTTTTCTCCCTAATCCACTGACATCATATATCATGTTGATTTGATGTGCTCACCTGAGTTGTCAAGCATGAATTTTCATAGACAATCACATGAGACACAGCCTCCTTCTGAGTAGACTTCAGGGGGTAAGTTTTAGTGCTCTGCTGAAATTATGGTTCTTATGGGTTCTGTGAAGCCCATTTAATTTCACTGTTCATCATTTACCAGAAGCCGTGATATAAAATAAGATCTGATTGAATACCTGGGGGGTCTAATTTGGGTGATGAAGATGGAGGGAAGTCAACATGCCCTTGGTGTTAAAGAGCCTGGACTTTTAGTTCTTCAATTTGCGCGATAAGAAAATTTCTCTAATGCCTAATAGTGATTTTCCCTTCATGACTAATTATGTTGTTGACTTCCCTGTGGGGAGAGACATGCCACCTTCCCATAAGTTATGTAGTCCTGGCCTCCTGACAAGTCAGCCTAACCTCATTCCTAATTTCTATATTTTCATTTCTTCTTTATGATTCCATTTTTCTTTTTCTTTAATTAAACAAAAATCTAGAAACTTTGAATATCATGGATACATACCATCTTATTTACAAAGAGGGAGGATACTGGACAGTACTAAGTACATCACTGGCTATTCTGTCCCATGTGTCTGTGATGTGCTGAGTTGGAGCAATTGTAACAAACCATCAACCTGCATGTTGTGAGTTCAAATTATGTGGAGTTAGGAATATCAAATGGCTCCAAAAGAATATTCTCCTATTAATTTACTTAATCATTTAAAAATTTTTTCTAATCTAGGTTTCATGGAAGACCTGTTGTATCTTATATTAGACATATTAGATGTAAAGAAAAAATTTTAAAAAGATAAAATTCATTCATAAAGAACAGAGTTCAAAAAAAGTAAATGTTGCCCTGACTGGTTTGGTTCAGTGGATAGAACGTTGGCCTGCGGACTAAAAGGTCCTGGTTTCGATTCTGATCAAGGGCATGCACCTTGGTTGTGGGCACATCCCCAGTAGGGAGTGTGCAGGAGGCAGCTGATCGATGTCTCTCTCTCATCGATGTTTCTAACTCTTCATCCCTCTCCCTTCCTCTCTGAAAAAAATCAATAAAACATTAAAAAAAAGTAGATGTTAACTGGAGAGAAAACAATCCACAAGCTAACACTGCCTCAAATCCATTAGCTCTTTTGTTTTTCTAAATTCAGTAGTAGGGCTGATCCTTGTATCTAACGCGATGGCATCTATGACATCTATGATGGAAATGGGATAATCACCAAAGCAGCTTGGGAAAAAAGATGATGGTTAAAGATGAGAGGCCAAATTGGTGACAACTTGGATGGACCTTGAGGGTTGAACAAACTAAACAGAAACAGATTCATAGATACAGAGAACAAACCTGTGGTTGGCAGAGGGGAGGGTTTGGGAGAAGGCTAGGTGAAAAAGGGGGATAGGTTGAGATATGCAAACTGATCGTTACAAAATAGCCACTGGGTGTAAAGTAGGGCATAGGGACTATAGTCAATAATATTGCAATAACTATGTATAGTATGGGGCCAGGTGAGTAATAGACTTATGGGGGAATCACCTTGTAAGTTATATAAATGTCTAACCACTATGCTGTATACCTGAAGCTAATCTAAACTAATAAAAGCTAAATATTAAAATTAACCGTTTCTCCGAGACAGGGTAAGCCATGCCCACCAGCCAATCAGAGCGGCTGTATGCAAATTAGCCCAGCCAACATGGCGGCCGCCACTCCCGGACCTGAGTAAACAGCCCTTTCCATTGCGGCAGGAGGGAAAGTGAAGCTGCGCCCCTCAGCTCAGCTCCGATTAAACTGCCTCTAGCGAAA
>PVJC01055895.1:0-10095 GCA_004026665.1 Murina feae
AAAAAAAAATCAATGGAAAAATATCCTCAGGTGAGGATTAACAACAACAACAATACCAATGGCGTATTTCACAGAACTAGAATAAATATTCCAACAATTTACATGGAACCACAAAAGACCCTGAATAGCAACAGTGATCTTGAGAAAAAAGAACAAAGTTGGAGGAATCACACTACCTAATATCAAACTATACTACAAGGCCATAGTAATCAAAACAACATGGCGCTGACATTAAAATATATAGATCAATGGAACAGCATAGAGAGCCCAGAAATAAGCCTATGCCTTTATATTGATTAATATTTAACAGGAGGCAAAAACATACAATGGGGTAAAGATAGTCTACTCAATAAATGGTGTTGGGAAAATTGGACAGATACATGCAAAAAAAAAAAAAAAAACAACCAGACCAGCTTTTTATACCACACAAAAGAATAAACTCAAAATGGATTAAAGACTTTAATGTAAGACTTGAAACCATAAAAATCCTGAAAAAAATAGGCAGTAAAATCTTGGACATTTCTCACAGCAATATTTTTTTCTGATACATCTTCTCAGGCAAGGGAAACAAAAGAAAAAAAAATAAACAAATGGAACTACATCAAACTGGAAAGTTTTTGTCCAGCAAAGAAAGCTATCAACAAAATAAAAAGACAACCCATTGAATAGGAGAACATATTCACCTGTATGTCTGATAAGAGGTTAATATTCAAAATTTATAAAGAACTTACAAAACTCATCATAAAAAAAATCAAAACAATCCAATTAAAAAATGGACAAAGGACCAAAATAGACACTTCTCTAAAGAGGATTTATACAGATGGCCAGTTGACATCTATAAAGATGCTGGATTTCACTAATCATTAGAGAAATGCAATGAGATATCATCTCACACCTGTCAGATTGGCTGTCATCAGTAAATCAACAAACAACAAACACTGGCAAGGATGTGGAGAAGGGGAACCCTAATGCACTGTTGGGAATGCAGATTGGTGCAGCCACTGTGGAAAACAGTATGGAGACACCTCAAAAAAAAATAAAAAATAGAACTGCCTTATGACCTAGCCATTCCACTTCTGAGAATTTATCTGAAGAAAACCAAAACACTAATTCAAAAGAACATATGCACCCCTCTGTTCATTGTAGTGTTATTTACAATAGCCAAGATTTGCAAACAAGCCCAAGTGTCCATTAGTAGACGAGTGGACAAAACAGCTATGGTACATTTACACAATGAAATACTACTTGACCATACAAAAGAAGAAAACTTCACCCTTTGCAACAGCATAGATGGACCTGGAGAGCATTATGCTAAGTAAAATAAGAATAAAAAAAAGTCAAATACCATATGACTTCATTCATATGTGGAATCTAATGAACAAACTGAACTAACAAGCCAAATAGAGACAGACAGAGAACAGGCAGACAGCTCTGAGGGGGGGGGGTAGGTGGAGGGATTGAGCAAAAAAGAAAAGAAGAGAGAACTCATGGATATGGGCAACAGTGTGGTGATTGCGAGAGCGAGGAGGTGGGTGGAGGTGGATGACGGTATGGAGGGGATAAATTGTGATAAACAAGTAAAATAAAATAAAGAATTAAGAATACCCTCAATTACTACCACTTATATGGGAAGTCACAAACCGTTATCCCTTTCTGTTTAGCCTCACCCCACCAGTGTAGCCTGAAGTGTATCAGTTAAAGTCTCTCAACCTCATAATTCACCTAAAAATATTGGGAGTAAAATGACAATCTATTTATTGACAGCATCTTAGCAATTTCCAAAATGGATACCAGTGGTTTTGATTTTTTAAAAACCCCATAATCTATGATTCTATAAGCAGAATAGAAGAACCGTGTAGAAAAATGAAAAGAACAAGGATTGTACAGAATCCTAGCCTGAGTAGAAGTATCGTAACATCAACCAAATTTTAGCCCTTGAAGTCTTAGACTATGTGGAGAATCCTCCACCAGCCTAAAATGCCATGGCTCTAGTAAGGAATGGTTACTTGTTTTACCGAGTGGGTACCGTGGTCTGGGGATGGATAGTCAACAGTGTGGATGTGAATCTCTGGGAAGCCCAGGGAGAAATGGACTGCAGGACAATGTTGGATAAACATCAAATTTTCTGCCACAGGTACCTAAATAAAACATAACAAAATTCCTTGTAAATGAATAGCCAAGTGTACAGGCAGGAGAGGGAAGTCACCAGGCACCAGAAATGAGCAAGGAATCGAAAACCATAGTGGGAAGAGGATGAGCTGCTGGCTCCTGAACAGAGGTGGGGTGACTGATGTAGAGGCAGGTGTGGTGAGCACAATGGTGGCAATCTCAGTAACCCGGGAGCTCACATGCGAGCAAGACATGAGACCTCGGGCCATGTTGGGCGGGAGTTAGAATGAGGACCCTGCTTAACGCTGGTATTCTTGGAGGCCGCAGCCTCAGGGAAAGCATAGATTAGGGGAAAACCTGTCCACTGGCTCAGCAAGAGAACAAGAAAGCACGTCTGTCTCTGCTTGGGCTTAGATTTAAAACTTCTCCCCTGAGAAATCAAAGCTCAGGGCCAGTGTCTCACTTAGATTCTGTTTGAATTTATAGTGCCCAGAAGTCTGGAAAACTCCCGAGCCAAAAACCTTAATAAAAAATGGGTTTCGATTTGCCTGGAACAGTAAATACAGAACACTCTGAGGGACTATTCCATCACCTAGGATGAAAGGGACTTCATGGAACATACAAGACACACCGAAGACGCACAAGAGTCTGAAGTCATAAGGACCAGAGTTCCACGACGTTGGGGTAATAGAAAGACAGGCAGATAACGAGTGCAGTGCATCCAAAATGTTAAAAAAACATTGCCCGTGTACAAAATAATATAGGCAAGGATATTTGTGGCAGAATTATTTATACCAAAAAGCTGGAAATAGCCCATGTCATTCTTTACTTTAGAGGACTAGTTAAGTAAACTGTGGGGCATCTACACAAAGGCACCGTAGAGAAAAGAAAATGAAGCTTCCTGTGTACTGATGGGAAAAGGTATTCAGGATGTATTATTAATTAAATAAAGCCAGAAAGAAGTCAATATAATTAGTTACCTTTTATTTAGGAAAGAGAGAGATAATAAGAATTAATATCCTTATCTTTGAGTGCTTGCATTGACATGGGAAGAACATACAATGGTTAGTAACTATTATTGACCATAGGGATTGGAGCATGGGTATGTGGAAGAGGTATGAGTGCGAGTGAAACATATTTTTCTGTTATTGAGGAGGAAGGCTGGTTCTGCAAGGCCATTAAACCAAACAAAGCCCTGTCCCCTGGTAGGTAAGGCGAGGGAGCCTTGTTTTTGAGCCCTGTATCTGGGAGAAGGGTAGATGAAAAGAATTCTCCCTTCAGGGCCTTGGGGGGAGGGAGTATATTTGCAAATCAATGAACTCGAGGGGCACCTATAAAGCAAGGTTCTCGAGTGCTACCCCCACTCTGATTTGGATTAATCCCTGAGTCCACGCATGTATTAAAGCTGTGATTTCTCCACCTCTTCAAAGCATCGCTTAGTTTTTGTGGTCTTTCTGCAACATTATGTTGATTTTTAAACAATGTGAGTGTGTTAGTTATTATAGAGAATATTTGGATAATGTAATGAATGAGCTTGATCAAATAGAATATATATGAAGCATACACCCAACATTTAGAGACTCCATTTAAAAGATACTCGCTTGGTTATAGGGTGGAGAGAGTGAGGAGGCTGCATCTGCTCCTGCTCTCACAGCCATCGCAGTACATTGAGCTCCATACAGACAGCACTGGGCAAGTGCGAGATGGACGGGCACCGAGGAGAAATAATTACACACGGGCAAAGGAGATCCTAAGACGTGAGAGACAACATGTCATCACATGCTTTCTTTATGCAAACGTGCTGGGCAGATGCTTCAGTCAACTTCTCAGAGTTTTCTAAGTTCTCAGACAGCTTGAAGACTGTGTCTGCTAAAGAGAAAGGAAAATTTGAAGACATGGCAAAGACGGCCTATTATGAAAGAGTAATGAAAACTTACATCCCTCCTAAAGGGGAAACAAAAAAGAAGTTCAGAGGCCCTCCTCCCCTGCACACACCTACTTCTCCGCCGCCCAGGAGGCTGAAGCCATGGAAGCGCATCCATCCGCCTTGGAAGACCCATCTTAGAGGCGGTGTGTGTGCCTGGAGCCCACCCTGCCCCCGGGCCTGAACCGCGAGCAGGCCTGGGCTTGGGCCATGGACAACTTCCCTGCGCTGAACCGTCCCTCCTGTGACCCCCAACTCTGGTTCCCGGAGCCTGGTCCCTGGGACTCTGAGGGTCCCGGAGCTGAGAGGGGCCACGAACTTGGCCCTGATCCGCGCCTCCAGGACCCGCAGTCACCTCGAGGGGAGGCCCAGGCGCCGGACCGCACAGCCCTGCGGCTCCTGAACCAGCCAGGAGGCGCCAGCCTCAGCTCCTGGCACCGCGCTGAGCCACCCCAGCCCCCAGCCGCCCGCACCAGCGCGGAGCGCCCAGGCTGCGCCCCAGGAAGCGGACGGAAAGCGGCCAACAGCTCGAGGAGCCACACCCTGGGGAGCCCGAGACTGCCCTGTAGGCAGCCCTGCTGCTCCTTTCTCTCCTGAGGGACGCACAGACTTTCCTGGGACAGATCCCTCCCCAAGTGCAGTCCATAACATGCTAAGGTACTGAAGTGGCTTTTGCCTCTACTTCCCTCTCTGTTCTCTTCTGGAACCTGTGGACCACGATTAAACCCCTGGATCCTTCTTCGCGCCTCCACTTGGCAATGATTCTCCCTGGGCCTTCCGGATGGCAGGAGATGGAGGGCCCTGGGCAGGGAGGGGCCAGGGAAGTCCTGGGTGTTTGGGGGGGAGGGAGAAGGGAACCTGGGGGTTACACCAAGGGGAGCTGGGCTGTCTGAGTGTGGCCCTCCTGCTGGGTGCAGGGCGCAGGCCTCAAGAAATGTTTCTTGAAGGTTTGAAGGGGAAATGGGCAAGGTGGGGAAGGGGTGGTGGTTAAGGAAAGGGATTCTAAGGGAAGCCCTGTGCCATCTGAATGACAGCCATGGGCTTCCAGGGCACCAGCCCCAGGCCAGACAGTTCCAGGCAGATATAGGATGCTCCCCTGGTGGGAGGAGGTGTTTTCCCCTTTTTTTCTAAATAATGTGCATCTTAGCTCTGTCTACCTAAAAGGACCAGATGCAATTATCAACAAGATAGTTTTGAGCCCATCAGTGAAAAAATGGGGGTTTCTACAAACATTTCCCAGTAAATGGGAATGAGTTTCCTGAGGGGAAAGGCTGATTGCAGATCTGTGGCAAGAAAAGCAAGGAAACTGAAAGATTAGTATGGCGCTCAAAAGGAAAAAGGAAAACAAAAGGCGAGACAGAAGAAAGGGCTTTCCTGGACCTAAGATAACAAGATTTGACCATCAAATAGGATAATAGATAAACTGAACTTAAACACTGCCTCCAGCAGGGGTCTGGAGCATGCAGGGATGAAGTTAGGCAAGCAAATATTTTGTATTAACGAGTAATACCTATGAAAGGAAGAAAGAAAAAGGGGAATTGGACAAGTACAGCTGCTAGACTGCTATGCAGACCTGACGGAGTTTCTGACAGGCCCAGGGGAGGGTGCTGAGGCAAGAATTACTCATGAAAGACCCTTGTTCCACTGCCTGGCTTGGTCCTTGACTGATGGCGGCCTGACAAAGCCTGTGCCCCAGACTCAACTCCTGAGACAGGCTCCACCGAAACCGAGAGCGGGAGGGCAGCAGACAACGACACTCTGCCTGATGGTATGGCAGCGCCTGCTTCAAGGGACATCTGAGCACTGAGTGCCAAACCACACAAACATCCTAGGAAGCGGATGTCCAGTCCCTAATGATACTGAAAACTCAGCAAGGCCTCGTTGCCTTTGGGTGTCGTGTGGATCTATCTTCCTTCAGCACATTGATAAGGAGAGAGAATTATTTACCAGCCATTGCTGTGTGAGTGACATTGTAGTCTAAGAAAACGATTCGTGAAATCGGAAAAGACAGAAGCTCAACTATGTTCGTTGCAGCACCGTTTACATGAGCTAAGCTCTGGAAGCAATCTATGTGCCCATCAGTAGACGATGGGATAAAGAAGTTGTCAGGCACATAGAATGTTTTTTTACAGAAGATAACCTTCCAAATAAAGAAATAAACTTTAAGGCTCTCAAGCAAGACGCCTTCATCCTACACAGCCCCACCCGGGTGACTGGATCCCTTCAATCTCATTATGTCCCACCTTCTGCAGCAATTGGCACCACCCAGCCTGACTCCCCTCCCATTGGACCTCTAGGAGCCCAGGGGGGCATAAATGGGCTGGAAGGAGTCACTGGAAACCTTCCTCTCAGCAGCTGAACCATGGAGCCCAGCCTTCTGTGTGCGGGAGGCTTGGGATTCCTGGGAGGAGCCGCAGGAACCACTCCAGAACCTCCAGGACCGCAGCAGGCCCTGGGCACTCCCTCTCTATCCTGGGCTGGGCCACCTCATTTGGGAACAGCCGGACTTCAACCAGGAACTGAATTCTGGTCCCTGTGGGCTTCTGCGCTAGCACTGCCCGCTGCACGGGCCCAGACACAGAACACATGCAGTCCGGGCACAGAGTTGCCTGCATCAGACGGGGCGCCCACATCCCAGGAGCCAGAGATACCCCCAGGAGTGGGGGACCCCACCTCCAAGACCCAGGAGCCAGAGAAACAGGAACCACTCCTGCCCTCCCCGGCCCTGGGCCCTGGTCAGAACTCCTCCACTCTGTGCTGTGCCGCCTCATTTCGGTCGACCAGGACGCCAACCAGGAACTACATTCAGGTCCCCCGTTTGCTTCGCCCAGGACTGCCTGCTGCCCGCGCCCAGCGCACAGAACACATCCAGTGGGAGCACAGAGCTGCCCACCCCGGACCTGATGCCCAAGTCCCCGGAGCCAGAGACACCCCCAGCGGTGGAGGACCCAACGGCCAGAAGCCAGGCTGATGCTCGTCCTGCAAACTGCCTCCGCCTGTCGCCTCACAGCAGGAAGGACAACGGGAACTGAGACTTCTGAGGGATCCTCTGGCATCGCTCTCAGGTAGACCAGTTCCTTGGGAGGCCAGCGGCAGCAGGTCAGAGGCACAGGGCTCAGGAACGCCACGGGCTGCTTCCACTGAGGCCCGTTAGTGAACCATCCTCTGCCACAAATGTTCTCACAGTAACACCTCTGGGTGGAACAGTCCTGTAAGAAATGGGCCTTCGTAGGCATTTTCTTTCGATGACCTAATAAATTTGGCAAGCATTCCCCCCAAAAAAGAAGTTCAAAGATCCCAATGGACCCAAGAGGCCTTCAGCCTTTTTCTTGTTTTGTTGTGAGTATACCCCAAAATCAAAGGAGAGCATCCTGGCCTATCCATTGGTGATACTGCAGGAAGCTGGGAGAGATGTGGACTAACACTGCTGCAGGGGACAGGCCTGGTGAAAGGAAGGCTGCTAAGCTGAAGGAGAAATACAAAAAGGAGATTGCTGCGTACCAAGCTAAAGGAAAGCCTATGTTACAAAAAGGGAGTCATCAAGGCTGAAAAAAGCAAGAAAAAAAATTAAGAGGACGAAAAGAAGAAGATGATAATGATGATGAATGTTAGTTCTAGTGCAATTTTTTCTTGTCTATAAAGCATTTAACCCCTCTGTACACAACACACTCCTTTTAAAGAAAAATCTTGAAATATATATACTAGAGGCCCAGTGCATGAAATTCGTGCAGAGGAGGGGGCGGGGGTCTCTCAGCCCAGCCTGCACCCTCTCCAATCCAGGACCCCTCCAGGGTCCAGCAGTCGGACATCCCTCTCGAAATCTGGGACCGCTGGCTCCTAACTGCTCACCTGCCTGTCTGCCTGATCACCCCTAACTTTCTTCCCCTGCCAGCCTGATCACCCCTAATTGCCCTCCCCTGCTGGCCTGATCACCCTTAACTACTCTCCTCTGCCGGCTTGATTGCTCCCACCTCTGCCTCAGCCCCCGCCCCACTGCAGCTTTGTCTGGAAGGACTTTTGGAAGATGTCCAGTCTAATTAGCATATTACCCTTTTATTAGTATAGATTAGTATAGATTCTCTTAAAATACATATGAAACACTGGCAAAACTTAACTCTCTGTAGGTAATAAAATCTCTAAAAAGTCCTCATTTTCTGACTACAAGTAATAAAACTAAAAATTAATATATAATCAATACACCACCTTTATTGGGTTATTATAAATAATCCATGTATCAAAGAAGAAGAATATTAAAATTATAAAAATGTTTAAAATTGAATAATAATTGATACTTTACATATTAAGTATGTAGGACACACCTAAAATTAAAATTAGAAGAAAATGGATAACCTTACATACTCATACATAGAGTAGGTTCTATGTGTATAAGTCAATGGAATAGAATTGAGAGTCCAGAAATAAACACAACATTTACTGTTAATTAATTTTCAACAAGAGTGCCAATGGGAAAAAACTAGTCTTTAATGAATGGTATTAGGATAATGAATGATGCTGGGACAACTGAATAGCCATATGCAAAAGAACAAAGTTGTACCTCCACTTCATGCCACACACAACAATGAATTCAAAATGGATCAAAAATATGAGAGCTATTAATCTAAACTAATAAAAGCAAAATAGTAAAATTAACTGTTTCTCTGAGATGGGTAAGGCACGCCCACCAGCCAATCAGAGCGGCTGTATGCAAATTAGCCCAGCCATCATGGCGGCCGCCACTCACGGACCTGAGGAAACGGCCGTTTCCATTGCGGCAGGAGCAAAAGTGAAGCTGCACCCGCTCAGCTCAGCTCTGATTAAACTGGCTCTAGCGAAACACACCTTTGAAACAACATAACAATCATAGAATCCTTGGGAGCTGAAGGAAAGAGCAGCCGGGGCCTTACCACTAAGTAACATTGTGTCATTATAGACGCTGCTGCGAGGTGAGGCAGAGAGGAGGGTTCGTTAGCCGGCTTAAAGGAACAGTGTATCAATTATAGAAGATAAACAAACTCCAGAAACCTGTGTCCAGCCAGCCTTGCTGGGACGTTGGGTCAATGGGAGCTGTGGGCAGCCTTAAAGCCCCTCACCCAGCCTGGTCAGGCACGCCAGCAGGTGGACATCCCCCGAGGGGTCCCAGACTGCGAGAGGGCACAGGCCAGGCTGAGGGACCTCCCGAGTGCATAGAGTGGCTGCAGGGTGGAACAGCGCAAGACCCAGGACCCGTGAGTGGGAAACAGGCTGCAGGGTTGGAGGGCATCGCGAAGCGGGTAAGAGGTAGCAGGGGGTCGGTGGCCTGCTTGGTGGGCTTCCCAGGCCCTTTGCGGGGCATCGGGGAGCGGGAAAGAGGCGGCAGGGGGTCGGCAGCCTGCTTGGTGGGCTTCCCAGGCCCTTTGCGGGGCATCAGGGAGCGGGAAAGAGGCGGCAGGGGGTCGGCAGCCTGCTTGGTGGGCTTCCCAGGCCCTTTGCGGGGCATCAGGGAGTGGGTAAGAGGTGGCAGGGGGTCAGCGGCCTGCTTGGCAGCTGTCCAGGCCCTTGGAGGGGCATCGGGGAGCGGGAAAGAGGCAGCAGGGGGTCAGTGGCTTGCTTGGTGGGCTTCCCAGGCCCTTTGCAGGGGCCGGGGTCCTGCTTGGCAGCTCCCAGACCCCTTGGTGGCACCGAGAAGTGGGAAAGGAAGGCTGCAGGGGACGGGTGAATGGGAAAGAGTTGGCGGCCTGCTTGGCGGCTTCCCAGGTCCCTTCCGGGGATCAGGGAGCAGGAAAAGGCTGGCCTGACCACGAGGCAGGGTTTTCCTTGCTTTCTGGTGTCTGGAGGAAGATGGGCAGTAGGCAAGCTTGGGAGGCAGGCAGCACCCAGCCCTGGCCACAGCTCAAAAAAGAGAACAACATGCAGGGGAGGGCAAGAGTCTGAGAGATCAACATAGAGGGGGTGCCTGCTCCAAGCCTCCACGGTGTGCCTGGGGGCAGGCCCCCGGCAGGTAGACACACACAGGAGGACTGCTCCAAGCCTCAGATGCGGCTGGGGGCAGGTCCCCAGTGGCGACACACACACACACACACACA
>PVJC01055896.1:0-10038 GCA_004026665.1 Murina feae
GAACGTTATATTACCTAATACCTCATATTCCTTGCTTAGAACCATTTTTCCCCACAACAACCCAACATTAGGAGATTCTGCATTAACATCAGCACGCTCCCAAAATGTTGTCATTGACAACAGACCAATGTGTCAAACTGTCCGTCTGGTTGGTGTTTGGATGCCACAGCCCAAATGCAAAATTTTAAAATGGCACTTGTTAGCGCGATATCTTATACATTTGGCATTCTCTATTTACACTAGAGAATGTTGCTCATAATTCAACCTGGTAAATTCAGTTCTCCTTTAGAATTTAGAGCTCTCCTTGCCATTCGTCACTTTTTAAACCTGTTGGAAAAGCTTCACAAAATCATTTCTAAGTTACAGGATGAAGAATCAGAGAAGTAAAATTAAATGGGAAAGGCTGATACACGGGAAGCCTAACACTTTCCATGTTATCTTCTTAAAGCATGCCCTGAAATGAGCTATGCCTACAAGACACCGTTTCCATTTATATTTACTTTTAAATGTATGACTCAGGCCGACATACCTGCCATGAGAAATGTTGTTCCAGTGTGGACACAGGTAAGTCACGATGTTTGTTTGTTTAAGAAGAATGGTGTTGAATCACAGAATTGAGCTGGAAGCTAAGAACCTGAAAGTTGTGTGTGAAGAAATTCAAAAGGAAAAGGAAAAGAAAAAAAATGTGTATTTTAGTGATATTCTTGATGTTCCGGAAACCACGATACAGGAAATTGTCACTACACTTGTGTAATGCAAATTCTTTGACAATCAGAAGAAAAAAAAAAAACAGTGAAAGGTGTTTTTTAACGTTTGAACAGGGATCATCTTTTTAAAATATTGGGAAAATGGGGAAAAAGATGGGCAAACCAAAGGTAAATTTACTTAGTATAATAAAGTGCCACCGGAATTTTCTTCTTTTAATCATGATAAACATTTATAATTTATCTGTGTTGAACAAAGATTCAATTACTTGGCAAAGATTAGCACATTTGTGTCTGAATATTGCTTAATAATAAAGATACATAAATATACTTACTTTTTCGATGACAAAATGAAGGCAGAACTAAATACATGACCAAGGTTATTAAGTTTGAAACCCAGGCTGTCTTCCTCCGGAGCACATATCAATATATTTCAAATCAGACCTATCCTTCTGTGTCTATGTTTTGAGATTTTGATTTCTTTTCTTAACCACAGAGTTGCCGTCATTTCCATCTCTCTCCTTGTGTGCTTCGGATCCCTGCCTCATTAACCCCGTATGGAAGGTGAAGGTCAAAAAAGTAGAATCACAGTGATTTCTCATTACTGTTCCATCTATACACACACACGCACACACGAATACACATGCACGCAGGCACACGCCTGTGCTCTACAACAGCCTCAGTTGGTCTAGGCTCATCCTTCAATGCCTCATTCAGATGAGCCCCAGAGTTTTTTTCAACATTTAACTCTCCATTGTTCAGTTCCCTTCAATTTCCTTGAACTGCAGCTGCTTTATTACCCTTATTTGTACCAATATTTAAGTACTATGTTTTTACTGGGTTCTCTCATTCAGATAGTATACTGGTAGTTCAATTTACAAGTTTTTCTCTTCAAAAGAATAATTTGATTAGTGGGAAATTCAAATGTGGGACAAATGGGTGAATAAAAATCTGAAGAGTAGAGACTTTTGAGAGTGGGTGGGAGGGTAGCTGAGAAGAGATCAGTCAAACATGGACACAATTTTATGCACTGGGCTTCTAGTATATGATAATTACAACAATAAAGATTTTTTTTAAATAGTAGAGACCTTGATATGTAATTAAATATCTATAAATAGAATCTAATATTTATTTACCCCCAAGTGAAGCAGACTCTCATATAAGTTTCTTGTTTTTTACAATATTTATTTTCAAGCATTATAGTAGCACCATAGATGAAACTCATTGTAAGAGATGGGCTATTCCACAACCAAAAAAAACAACAACAACAAACAAGGAATGTGATTTTATTTTTCAGTGCCCATGAGTTAAGTTTTCCATCTGTTTAATTTGCACTGTGTGCATAGAGATGCTTACACTGAACCATGGAAATTGCTAAAATTTAAATTTTTGCCTGAGATTGTAAGCATGAAAATTCTTCATCCACATTTGATGCAAATTCAAGTTAAGAAAGCTCATGTAAAAGTGATCCTTTGTCTACTTGAAGTCTATTCAATTTTATTTTTAATTAAATTTATTGGGATGGCATTGGTAAATAAAATTATGTCAATTTCAAGAGTACAATCCTATGATACAACATCTGTGTATCACATGGTGTTTATCACCCAAAGTCAAAACTCCTCCTGTCACCATATGTTTGATCCCCTTTGCTACCTCTTCACACCCTTTCCCTCTGGTAACCACGATATTGTTATTTATGTCTTTGAAGTCAAGCTTGTGTTTTTTTGTTTTTTCATTTGTTACTTTCAGTTTTATGTTCCACAATTGGGTGAAATCGTAAGTTTCTTGACTTTTTCATCTGACTAATTTCACTTAGCATGATATTCTCAAGATCCATCCATGTTGTCACAAATGGTAGTATTTCATCTTTTTTCTGACTGAATAGTATTCAAGAGTAAAAATGGTTTTTACTTGAAGTTATGCTGCCCTTGTACTCTAGGAAATAAACAAAAGTGTTTCATTGTCCTATATTGGCCCATTGTGTGATAAAATGGTGAAATCAAGTCACATTCATCTCAAATGTATTTTTAGTGCTTGAAATATACAATTACATGTAAAATAAGAACATCTCGAATTCTGAAGTCCGGAAAATGGCAGCTGGCAAGAAGGAGGTGAGGGATAGGGAATGAGTGAGTGAGTGAATGAAAAGAGAGTGTGTGGAGGTGTGTGGTGTGTGTGCGAGCGAGTGAGGGACAGTTAAATCCGGCAGGAGCAGCAGGAGCTGGCAGACCAGGCTCTCTGGGACAGGGAGAGACTGCCACTGCTGCGAACACACCCGGGACTGCAGACTACAGGACTTGGGCACGGAGCCCATGCCATCTTGAAGGGGAGAGAGGCCTCTTCTAAGAACTCATCAGCACCACCTCCCAGATAGGCCTGGGACACTGTCTGTGCTACCCAGCAGCCACTCCAGAAAAAAAACAAAAACAAAAAACCCCAGGATCTCCACCACCAATGGAGCACGGTGCCTGCAGCAGTAAGTGCAGCCTCCCCCTCCCCACAGGCAAACCTCTGAACTCACATTCGCGTGCGCGTCTCCAGCTCCCAGCCGCCCACACTGGCGCGTAGCTGCAAACAAGTAGCCCTGGCACACACGCAACAGACTTTGCTGGGAAACACCTTTGGGCCCCAGCTCAACACAGTCACGCGTATCTGTGCACAGGTTGCCCAGGTGTGCGGCTCCACAGACTTCTCTCGGAAGACACTGAGAGCCCCAGCTGGGTGTGATTTTCTGTCTACTTCACAACTACAGAACTCTGGACACCACAGTCATGCCTTTCCAGAACACAGGCCTCTTGAGCCCCAACACCCCAATAGACAGTACCTGGGTGCCACTGTGAGTCCCCATGGGACACAAGTGATTTCAACCAAGGGCACAAGACAGCAAATATTGGGACAACCCCTACATGGCTGCTGACTTCTAGACACCACAGTTGCGCCTTTCCAGCTCACAGACCTACATCAAGAGAACCCAAATAGCTGAAGTAGGCAGCTACACTAGACTGCCAAACTCAGAAGACCTGAGAGGTCATACCAGTAGCACCACCCCCAAAAGAAAGTGGATAGCAAAGCAATTGGAGCTACAATTAAAACATTACAGCAAAACATAGGAAGACAAAAAAGCAATCCACAAAGGAAAGAAAAACAGGAATCACCAGAAATGGAGTTAAATGAAATAGAGGCTACTAACTTATCAGAGAAAGAATTCAGAGTAATGGTTATAAGGATGCTCAAACGGCTGGAAGACAAATGCACACAACTCAATGAGAATTATAAGGAGCTGAATGAGAATGTCATCAGTATAAAAAGCAACCAAGAGGAAATGAAGAACAATATAACTGCAATAAAGAACACAATGGAAGGCTTAAACAGTAGACTGGAAGAGGCTGAGGGCCGCATCAGCAAATTAGAAGACAAGATAGGAAAAAACACAGGAGCAACTGGAAAAAAAAAACCTTAAGAAGCAAGAGGAGAGCCTATGGGAGCTCTGGGACAACACAAAACGAAACAACATTCGCTTAATAGGGGTACCAGAAGGAGACGAGGAGAAGGAAGGAATACAAAACCTGTTTGAAGAAATAATGACAGAAAACTTCCCTGATATTGGCAAGGAAAAAACTACACAAGTCCAAGAGGCACACAGATTGCCAAACAAGATGAACCCCAAATGACCAACACCAAGACACATAATTAAATTGGCGAACACCAACAACAAAGTAAGAATCTTAAAGGCTGCCAGAGAGAAACAGAAAATTACCTACAAGGGATCTCCTATTAGAAAATCAGCTGACTTCTCAACAGAAACATCAGGCAAGAAGGGAATGGAATGAAATATACAAAGTGATGCAAAGCAAGGGAATGAATCCAAGAATACTATACCCAGCAAGGCTATTATTCAAAATTGAAGGTGGAATCAGAAGCTTCACAGATAAGAAAGGGCTAAGAGAGTTTATTACTACCAAGCCAGCAAAGCAAGAAATGTTAAAGGGACTGCTGTAGAAAGAAGAAACAGAAAGACAAGAAGAAACACAAACATTAAGGATAAAAATGACTACACCATCTCACACCTGTCAGAACGGCTTTCATCAACAAATCAACAAACGACAAGTGCTGGAGAGGATGGGGAGAAAAAGGAACACTTGTGCACTGCTGGTGGGAATGCAGACTGGTGCAGCCACTGTGGAGAACAGTATGGAGTTTCCTAAAAAAACTAAAAATGAAACTCCCATTTGACCCTGTGATCCCACTTCTGGGAATATATCCTAAGAAACCAGAAACACCAATCAGAAAGGACATATGCATCCCTATGTTCATAGCAGCACAATTTAACATAGTTAAGATTTGGAAAAGCCTAAGTGCCCATCAGCAGATGAATGGATTAGAAAACTGTGGTACATCTACACAATGGAATACCATGCTGCTGTAAAAAGGAAGGAGTTCTTAACATTTGCAGCAGCATGGATGGAACTGGAGAGCATAATGCTAAGTGAAATAAGCCAGTCAATGAAAGAAAAATATCACATATCTTCACTCATCTATGGATAATAATAACCATTATAAACTGGTAAACAAAAATAGATACAGAAACAGAGCAGCATCAAACAGACTGTCAAATTACAGCAACAAGGACAGGAGGGTTGGGGGGGGCATAATAGATCAAACAAAGGACTTTTATATATGCATTTAAGCATAACCAATGGACAGAAAAAATTGGGGGGAAGGGGAGGTGGGGGGAAGGGCAGGGGGGAAAAAGAGATATATGTACTAATCATTGTAATACTTTATGTAATAAAAATATTAAAAAATAAAAAAAATAAAAAGTACAATTTTGTAATTACAGAATGGTCATGGGGATGTAAAGTATAGCATCTAAACTAATAAAAGTGAAATAGTAAAATTAACCGTTTCTTCGGGACGGGGTAAGCCACGCCCACCAGCCAATCAGAGTGGCTGTATTCAAATTAGCCCAGCCAAGATGGAGGCTGGGTAGCGGGTGCTGTGTGTGAGCGTGGGCAGAGCCAAAGGGCCGGGTGCCGGGTGCTGTATGGGTGGGCGGAGCCTATGGGCCGGTGGCGGGTGCTGTGTGTGGGTGGGTGGGCAGAGCCGATAAGCTGGGTGGTGGGTGCTGTGTGTGGGTGGGTGGGGCACCATGTGTGGGTGGCGGTGGTGTGTGTGGGGTGGGCAGGCCGCTATGGGTGGGTGGCAGGCTGCAGGCCAAAGGTTGGGCAGGAATAGGCTGGGCTGAGGGACTCCTGAGTGTACAATATATTGTGCACTGGACTCCTAGTTTTATCATAAAAGTGAGTTTTATATGACACATGATGTTTAGAGAAAGTGTTTTCTGTATCAATCAGGGGCAGAAAGGACAAATGAGTGATTCCTTTACTGAGATTTATAAGCAAAAATACCCAAGTTTGGCTCAGTGGATAGAGCATCGGCCTGCAGACTGAAGGGTCCTGGGTCAAGGTTATGTACCCTGGTTGTGGGCACATCCCTAGTAGGGAGTGTGCAGGAGGCAACTGATTGATGTTTCTCTCTCATCGATGTTTCTAACTCTATCCCTCTCCCTTCCTCTCTGTAAAGAAATTAATAAAATATATTAAAAAATAAAAGTAAAAAATGATGAATTAAAGTAACCATGGTACAGATTATGTTTCTTTGGGGAAAATCTGGAAGCAATCACTGTGTAACATGGTTTCAAAGCAAAAGATAAGGTTCAAATTATATTTAATAAAATACAATAAAATCAGGAATTTTAAAAATATGTTTTATTTTTCATATTTCAAGTATGGACACAAATTTAATCGTAACATTATAAGTGGTTTAAAATTTATTTGTGTAATGTTTATCACAATAAGATAAAATACACAATAATACATTTAAACATACTTTCTTCTGTTAACCTCTTTTTTCATTTTTTATTTGGATATGAATATAGATTGACAGAAAGTTACAAAAATAATGTAGCATAGAGAGCCACCTTGTACCTTTCACTCAGTTTCTCCCAATCATGATATCTTACTTAGAGTATGTTATCAAACCCCAGGCATTGACATTAGTATAAATCACAGTCTTTATTCAGATTTTACCAGTTTTATAAGCACCCATTTGCTTTTAAATTCTTGTAACCACTGCCACATGGACTCTGTTTTTATATTCTAGAAAATAATTGCCAACAATTATTTTGTTACTCGGAAGTATGGTGGTTAAGGAAAAGGCAAGATATGTAACTAAACTTTTTCTGTGTTACCAACTTTCATTTTATTGAGTTGGTTCAGTAGAGGAGAATTTTAACCTTTATTGAGTATATCATTACATGCCTATTGTAGTCCTTAATGTAAATATCTTACTAAGTATATGAGTACACATTGATCTTAGTGAAGTATTTTGGCATGTCACAATTTTACTGACAAAGAAATGTATTAATGCACAGAAATTCTCTTATGTGCAATACTTTAATTTGAAGATGACAAAAGTATACCTAGCAAGAGGAAATCCTTGTTTCCCACATCTGAATATTCTTGCTGGAAACTGATTGTTTTGATGCTGGAAACTGATTGTTTTTAATCTACCTTGATTACTCTGAAAGGTCAGAGCTATGCACTCATTGTTTAAGTTGAAACATTGTTAATTACAGCAAATCCCCACTTGTTAATTGCATGTAAAATTCTTCCTTGGAATTTCCTGCCTAAGGATATGGTTTTCTCAGAGACTCAATAAAAGGCTGGGGAGACCCAGGCATCAGTGGGCAACCTTACCCTGCTAGAGGAAAGATGCCACGCCTGGTCCCCCAGTTTCCAAATTGATTTTCTTCTAGTCTCTTTCTCTTCATTTTGTGTGCTGCCTCCTTCAGAACTCGAACCCTGAACAGGAACCCTGAACCGCGCTGGACATGTAAGGGGCTTCAATATATTCTTGTCCTAGAAACAAAGATCCTGACATTCTCTTAAATTGAGTAACCAGTTTCTTACCGGTCATTCAGTTCCATGGATGGGCCTTTTCTAAGACTTGAGGAGGGTTTTCCTTTTGGGTCTTGCTCTGGCTCTCTAAGGAATAGAGATAATCACCTTGCAGCTCTAGTGAAGGAAGGAAATATTTGCTATTGGTAGGTGCTGATTTTCAGTTCTTTTTCAACACATTATCTTAATTGATCTCTGACATGTTACCCAATATCTTTGCAAGTATGATATGAGATTTAGATACTGCATTGTTTGTTTTACAAGGATGATAGCATTTCACAGTTGCAGTTTAACTGACATTTACAAGTTCACTCATGGAAATTGACCAGCGACATCACACAAAAAGTATGAAATGTACCAAAAAAAAAAGTATGAAATGTACCAAGAGAACTGCTTTCCATCAAAAAAATAAACAGACAAACAAGAAATAAAACAAAAGCCGCACCAATTCTGACTGCATGCAGTTCAAGAATAGTTTAATCAGAATCAAATGAAAGAAACAAATGTGAAAGTTTTGGATGAATTTAGATCTTTCTCAGCACTTGACTCTGCCTGATAGCTACTTTATAAAATGAAATGTCTACACAGAAAAAAGAAGCATCAAATAATGGTGATCTAACTGGTGATGCACATTTTGGAAAAAACATTGGCATTCTCATATTGTTTTGGGGAGTGATTTTCAACCTTTTTCATCCCGTGTCACACACAAACTAATTACTAAAATCCTGTGGCATGCCAAATAATATATTTTTTGGCAACCTGACAAAAAAAAAGGTATCATTTTGATTCATTCACACCAGACAACTGCAACTGTTGTTAGCTGTTGTCATTTTTTTTAAATTTGACAATCTGAGGAGGTCAGTGCACCGTAATAGTCAGGTATGGCATATTTTTAAAAGTCTATGGCACACAGGTTGGACATCGCCGGTTTCAGATAAGAAGTTTATAAAACCAGAGTGAAGAAAACGAACAATTTGTTTTAAAATGTCTTAATTTCAGACCTTAAAGCTCATCTCCTATTTAATAAGTCCCAGCATGTGAGACTTGGTGTAAACATCTCACCTCGGAGCTGCAAAGAGATTGCTGGCTGCAGCTGCGGCTTGTCGGTCCTCATGCTACTGAAAACAGTGTCTCTGCGGTGAGCTGCTGGGTAGGCCTTTGGGTTCTCACTCTCAGCACACAAAATGTGACAACTTGGTCACTTCTTGAACTTAAAGCTCAACTATTTCTACTAAATATACTTAAAATGGCACTGAGCCCCTTTCTTGGACTGTATGCAAAAACAGCTCCAGTGAAAAGCTCAAGGGTCAGTATGGGCATAAAGAAGAAGAAACAAGGGAAGTAAAAGGATTCTGTAAGAAGAGTAAGTCGCATCAGTACCCAAGAAGCAGGTTATTCAGATCAGCAAAAATCTTTTGGTCCAAAGAAATCACCTTTTAACTTTTGTACTTAACTCTTATCTGGTGAGTATCAATCAATTTACACATTACCAAGTTCCAATATCCTGAAATAAATCTGAGGAAAAAGAACTATAAAAGATTATTGTTCGAATTTTATACGTTTTCTCATTGTTTAGTAGAAAAGTAGTCTATAATTTATTATATTCAATCATTATGTATAAAACAGTAAGGCAATTTTGGGAGATTACTATATACCAACCAGATGCCCAGTGCACAGAATTTGTGCACGGGGGGGGGGGGGGGGGGGGAAGGAGGGGGTAGTCTCCTCAGCCCAGCCTGCACCCTCTACAATCCAGGACCCCTCTGGGAATGTCCAACTGCCAGTTTAGGCCCGATCCCAGGAATCGGGCCTAAACCAGCAACTGGACATCCCTTTCATAATCCTAGACTGCTAGCTCCTAATCACTTTCCTGGTCACCCCCAACTACCTTCCCCCACTGGCCTGAACGCCCCTCACTGCCTCTGTGTGCTGGCCTGGTCACCCCTAATTGCCCCCTGGTGCTGGCCAGGTTGCCCCCAACTGCTCCCCATGCCAGTCAGGTCACCCCAAACTGCCCCCTCCACTGGTCTGGTCATCCCCAACTGCCCCCCTGCCAGCCTGCCAGCCTGGTTGCCTCATGCAACCTGCTTGTTCAGTTGTTTGATCATGGGCAGCCATCTTGTGAGGGCATGAGGGTTAATTTGTATATTATCTCTTTATTATATAGGATGCTGTGTTGGATATTTTAATCTTCATAACCTATGTTATTAATACTACTGTTTATTAAATTTCATAGTTGAAGACACAGAATATTATAGAGGAAATATGATTAAAGTTAGTAGCTAGCAGTGGCTGAGCTCAGCCTCACTAAGGTTGTCTACCTCTATAGAACAATATGTAGGAAGATGCTTAACATAATTCTAAAGGAATATATT
>PVJC01055897.1:0-10060 GCA_004026665.1 Murina feae
GATCACTGCGAGGGATTAACCTCTAAGCCACTTGGTTATGAGAGTCAGCTGTGTCTACAGTGGGAGAATTTCTGTGCTGGAGACACCCTTTTGGGGCAAGAGTTGTTTCAGTGGAGCTTTTATGCTCACTGCATCTGCCCCGAGTGTGTTCCTTGTGGATCTGTTTTGTTTAGGTTAGTCCCACTCTGGCCACTGGGTTTGGGCTGGCTCCTGTATCTTTAAGGAGGCGTTGATTAAGCCTGTGCCTTAGGCTACTCAGTCTTTTATCTGCAAAAGCCTCCGACGCAGCTTGGGAGGGGCGGGGCCTCGGGGAGTTTGCAGGGCAGGGCGGAGCAAATAGCTATGGCGCTTTTCAGCGCTGTGCTGAGAGACACCAGGTCTCTGTGTCCCACGGTAATTGCTGCAAGCAACGCTGAGAGAAACCCGCTTTGAATTTCCTCCTGGTGCCAGTCAGTCCCCCTTCTCTGGTGTTTGGGTCCTTAGAAACTCGCTTGGAACTGGAGTTCAGAGCCGCTGGGGACTTGTGGCTCTCTCCGTTTTGGAAAAGAACCGCGTCCCCTGGCGCCAGCCCTTCCCCGAGCCCCGTGCGCACGCCTCCGTACCTCTGTACTTTGCTTCCGCCACTCCTCTGAGTCTCAGACTCTTCTCTAGTTGTAGGATTTTCACTCAGCCAGCCTTCCTGTGGGTGCGAGTGGTGTCCGTGTGTTCTTTTTGAGGTTTTTCTGAAATAGTTGTTTACGGCTACATTTACGGTGTCTACCCTATGCCGTCATCTTGTTTTTTCTCACCTTAAGCTTCTTAACTGTGCTTTTCCCAGTACCCTCCCCTAATTGACTCTCCACCCCCTACATATTTTTTTAAATATATTTTATTTATTTTTTACAGAGAGGAAGGGAGAGGGATAGAGAGCTAGAAACATCGATGAGAGAGAAATATGGATCAGCTGCCTCCTGCACACCCCCCACTGGGGATTTGCCCACAACCAAGGTACATGCCCTTGTTTGGAATCGAACCCGGAACCCTTGAGTCCGTAGGCTGGTGCTCTATCCACTGAGCAACACCAGCCAGGGCCATATTTTTTAAAAAATAGTTATGATGTTCCCAGCATTTTAAAAAAATGTATGTTTATTGATTTCGGAGAGGAAGGGAGAGGGAGAGAGACATAGAAACATCAATGATGAGAAAGAATCATTGTTAGGCTGCCTCCTGCTGGCTCCATACTGGGGATTAAGCCTGCAACCCATGTATATGCCTCAATCGAAATTGACCCCTGGGACCCTTCAGTCCACAGGCCTACACTCTACCCACTGAGCCAAACCAGCTAGGGCTCCCCGCAACACCTTTTGATTTTAGGTAACGGTGGTTTGTTCTTCAGGTGATAATGTTTGCCATTTTGGACAATATTCTATTTTTCTGAGTTGCTTCCATGTATACAGGACATATACATGTCATTAACCTCTTTGATGGTTTTTCCCTTATTAATCTCTGTGATCTGAGTTTAATTATTAGATCAGCAAAATAAGCTAGAAGAGAAGGAACAGTTATTTTGCCCCTGCAATGGCCTTTCCCTCGTCTTCTTTCACAATGCACCACTTAAATTCCACAGAATAAAGGAATTGCTCCACCACATTTATAATCTAAGGCTTTACGGACCTGAAGAGCGAATACTTCTAGGAGACAGAATAAAGGGACACTAGGGGGCACTGTGTGAACAGGAGGACGTTAGCGCTGGGTCCCAGACCAAATATGTCACTCACTGAATTTTGTCCTTAATGCACAGGTTCTGACTCATCAGAAGCAATACAGTCATATGAAGCAGGAGGAAGTTGAAGAATCGGGAGAAGCTGAAGAATCGGGTATCAGAAATTTAGAGCAAACCCAAACATAGCAAGTCGGAGCCTCCTGGTTGTCAGCTCTTTTTTAAAAAAAAGAAAAAGAAAAAGAAAAAAACTTTTATTTATTTCAGAGAAGAAGGGAGAAGGAGAGATAGAAACATCAATGATGAGAGAGATTCACTGATCAACTGCCTCCTGCGCACACCCTACTGGGGATGGAGCCCATAACCCAGGCATGCGCCCTTGTACAGAATCAAACCTGGGACCCTTCAGTCTCCAGGTCAGCGCTCTATCCACTGAGCCAAACTGGCTAGGGCGCCAGTTCTTTTCAGAGAACAGAAGAAAATGCTCCAGGCTCAGGTGATTTGGGTGTGTTTTATCCTTATCTGTCTTCATGAATGGACTTCTAGAGGCCTGTGAAAACCACCTTGGTTCATCTGAAAAGTATACATATATCTAGGGTGTCAGAAAAAAATTGTATACACATTATAAGACTGATAGCTCAATTGATGTTTCTGTCTTTCTCATTTAACCCACTGGAATTAATAATTATTCAAAGTGTGTGTACATTTTTGGGGAACACTTTGTATTGTGTCTTAAATACATGAACGTGGTATTTCTAGGAGACAAGAACATTTAACTTCATATTTCAGAAACTGCTAATTGGATGAACACATGGATGATGGAATGCTCCATTATAAGATGCAAAGTAGGCAACAAATAGCTTTGAGTTGTATGTGAAATAGTTGATTGCTGTATTGTTTATTATTTGTTGTATTATTGTCCATAGGAACAACTGTAAAACTACTTTTCTCCACCATGTATTTTACTAGGCATGTAGTATTGAACTGTAAACTAAATTAAAACCTCACTCGCTAGATAGATGTAGCCTATAAAGTGAAAATGAGCAGAAAAACTAACATTTCTCTTGCATGTCATCTAAAGGAGATCACGTCATTACGCAGCATGGAGTTGGTACATGAATCCCTGACATTTCACGATGTGGCCGTGGACTTCACCTGGGAGGAGTGGCAGCTCCTGGACCCTGATCAGAAGGACCTGTACAGGGACGTGTTGGTGGAGACCTACAGCCACCTGGTGTCAGTGGGTGAGGACAGCTCCCGTGTGTCAGTCAGATGGTCCTCAGTCAGAGGCCTTTCCATTCTCAGCTTCTGAAAGCTCTGGCATGTCTGGCTTTCTGACGGGGCAGATGAATCTTAGTTTTCTCCCTAGCCGCAGAGAGGAATATTCTCCCTTCTCCTGATAAAATAGCCTTTACTGTCTAAATGTGAAAATTGGCCCTGGCCTGTGTTGCTCAGTGGATAGAACATTGGCCTGTGGACTAAAGGGTCCCAGTTTCAATTCCGATCAAGGGCACATGCCTGAGTTGCAGGTTTGATCCTGAATAGGGGGCGTGAAGGACACAGCCGATCAATGATTCCCTCTCATCACTGATGTTTCCATCTCTCTCTCTCCCTTTCCCTTCTTCTCTGAAATCAATAAAAACATATTTAAAAAATAATAATATGAAAGTTGTTTTGTCTTTAAATATTATATTCTGTGGTCTTCACAGACCCCAAGTCCTATTCAGTGTGCCTAAGGCTTCCATCATTCCCCATGAACAGGTTATGAGGCCAGCAAACCAGACCTACTCTCCAAGTTGGATCATGGAGAAGCACCATGGACGGTGGCAGGTGAACTCCACTGTGGAACCCGTTTGGGTGAGTGAACCAGCGTAGGGGGCCTGTGGAAATCACATTCTAGTTACTCAGGGAAGAGGCTCAGAGGTGAAGGGATTTGAGGATAGGTGAGCTGTGCCTCAGTGCATGTCTTTCCCAGAGAGAGAGACTTCTTTCTGTTTGTAGGAGTGTAGAGAAAAATAGATCCCATTTCTCTCTTCTGGGATTTGATCCCTCTTTATCTGCACCTTGAGTTTTGCTTATATGGTTTTTTATTTTTTTAAATATGTTTTTTTGTTTTGTTTTGTTTTTAGCAAGAGAGGAAGGGAGCCCTGACCGGTTTGGCTCAGTGGATAGAGCGTTGGCCTGCAGACTGAAGGGTCCCGGGTTCGATTCCAGTCAAGGGCATGTACCTTGGTTGCAGGCACATCCCCAGTGGGGGAGGTGCAGGAGGCAGCTGATTGATGTTTCTCTTTCATCAATGTTTCTAACTCTCTATCCCTCTCCCTTCCTCTCTCTAAAAAAAAAAAAAAAAAATCAATAAAATATAAAAAGAGAGGAAGGGAGAGAAATAGAGAGATGGAATCACTTTGTAGAGAGAGAATCATTGATCAGCTGCTCCCTGCATGCCCCATAGTGGTGATTGAACCTGCACCCTGGGCATGTGCCCTGACCGGGAACCGAACTGTGACCTGGTTCACAGGTTGTCACTCAGCCACTGAGCCATGCCACCTGGACATGGTTCTTTTTTTTCACGATTCTCAAATCTTTCCCTTCTGCATATTCTTCCACCTCCCCTGCTGTGTGACTGTACTGGCCAAGGCCGCCCTTCAGGGACAAAATGCTCACTGTCTTCTGACCACTGCTCCTTTCTGCCTCTGTGCCCATTCTAACATCCACCTCATCTTGGATGATGCGTCCCCAAGGAAAATGGCTCACTGTGCGTTTCCTTTCCCTTTTCTCTTACGTCCTCTTTTTCTTCACTCAGGTTCCTCCTAGATTCTGGTTTCCATTTTCTCATTTGAACCACTAACCCTTCAAAGTTTTCTTCATTCTAATCAACTAAGCTTCTTTTGTTCCCCTCATAAGACTGCCATAGTGCGACCTCCCCAGTGTGATCCACCACAGACACTATTGTGTGGAATTTACTCATCTCGATGGCAATTCCCCTGAGCTCCCAGTCACGGCAAGGAACTAGAATCATCGTCCCTCCTAGGGAACCCCTGTAAGTTTAGGTTCTCCTTCACTCCTGGCACCTGTCCCCCTGGCCATCCAGCCATCACATCAGTTGTTCTCTTCTTTAAAGGAATCTGCTATACATGATGTGATGTAACTAGAGCATTTTAACTAGGTACATTCCCGCCTAAATAATACTCTTGCCGACTTCAAATTACTTCCTTTGTGCATTTTCTAATTTTGAACTTTGTTCTTGTATATTGTAGACATTACCATTGTAGCATTCACTTCCCTAAAACTTTCATTTTTCTTGCTACCATATTCTGAAGACATTTAGTCCTGGGTATCTCCAATACCCATCACATGCCATTAAATTTTTTCTTCCTGTAACTTGCATGACATGATGTGTTGTTCATAAAGAGATATATTTTTATCTTTCCAAAATGCTGCCCAATGTGTTCCATACCTGTTGTTGTTTCCTTGTTTTATCCTCTACAGATTATATTTGATAACGTAGTCTATGCTGGGCATAACAGCAGTGAGACAAAGCATACAAATATACTAAGAGCTTTCATTTTAAGAGAAGGAATAAGAAAAGGAATGCAAAACACAAATATATATCGAGGAGGTGAAAACTGCTGTGATAAAAATTCAGTCTGAAGAATGCAGCAGTAGGTGTTGGAGCTCGGGCTGCTCTTCAGGAAGGGAACTCTGCTCTGATAAGATGCTTCTGAGCCAAGAGATGAGGGACATTAGGCTGCTGGATTAGAAGATTCCACGTAGAGAGGCCAACAGAAGAAAAGGCAGGAGCGTGTTTGAGAAACATTCAGAAACTGGTGTGGATGGAGCAGAGTGGGCTGTCAGGAACATTCCAAAAATAACAGACAGTCACTGGCAGGGGAGGAACAGGAAAAGCAGGCAGAAGGCTACTGCTGTAATCTGAAAGAGGGACTTGCTTCCACATGTGGAAAGAGTGTTAGTCCAATTCTGGATACATTCATAGGGGAGGACAGGTGGGACTTATCGCTGAGGTAGATGCTGTGTGTGAGCGAGAGAACCAGATGAAGTGTGATGCTGAAAAGTTTTGTTCTGGTTACGGGGAAGAGTGGAGTTCTCATTTAGGTTAATGGAGATGAGATGTGGAGGAGGATTTGGGTTGCAAAATCCGGGGTTCTGTTCTGGAGGTTGTTAGTCACAAGTGCTAGGAGCGTTCTGTGGTGTTGTCACCTTACTCCCGCCATGCCCACCACACTAATGGACCCACAGTCATGGCTTCTTCTGAAATGTAGCTTGTTTTCCTCCACCTCTCTCCATCTCCACTGTGCCTTCCCACCCGTTTTCACAACCTGTAGCTGTTTCTTGCATGTGTCTTTGCCCTTTAAGTGGCTTCACCAAAATGCAGGGTAGGCCCCCTGTACGTGAGGACTGTGTTTCTGTGTCCCCAACCTAGGACCCTGTTGGTACACAGTAGTCAGCAGTGAGGAATGTGGAAGGAGTGAGTCTGTCCCTCTCCAATTTGGTTAAGGTGGCCCTAGTCTGTGTCTGCTGATACCATAAATTGCCCATATTTTACACTCTGCATGTTTGTCATGTCCTTAGGAAGTAGACAAATCTATATTTCATCATGGAATCTGTTTTTTACACTCATCTTTTACCTTTCCTTTCTTTATATTACTGTGTTTTCTAAAGAATATTGAAGATGGAATTTTGTACAATTTTATTGATTTCAGAGAGGAAAAGAGAGGGAGAGAGAGAGAGATAGAGAGAAATATAAATGATGAGAAAGAATCACTGATTGGCTGCCTCCTGCACCCCCCCTATTGGGGAATGAGCCTGCAACCTGGGCATGTGCCCTGACTGGGAATCAAACCATAACCTCCTGGCTCATAGGTCGACACTCAACCACTTAGCCAAGCCAGCTGAGCTGAATGTATCAGGATAAGTTTTTATTACCTTTCTTCCAGTTCAAGATGTTGGATGAGTTCATTGTTCTGTTTTTTCCTAGAAATCTGGAAACGTGATGATAATCAGCCAGAACACTTACAAAATGAAAGCCTAGAACAATGGCATCAATGTAACACATGTGAAAATGCTGCCCATGAGAGCACAAACCATTCTCTGTTACAACAAAAACATATGTTTGACTCACATGGAAAAAGTATGAAATCAGATTTATCTTTACTTAACCGGAGGAGAAGCTATGAAATCAAGATACCCACTGAGCTTTCTGAAGATGGACAATCCTTTCTCCATCCTAACAGTAAACAATGTCAACCTGAAATGAAATTTCACGAAAGTCGAAAACTCCTCAGCACTGAGTCCCAACTCATCAAACCTCAGAAACCTCAGAAAAGAGAGAAGGCTCACATATGCAGTGACTGTGGGAAAGCCTTCAAGAAGAGATCTTGCCTCACTGATCATCAGATCATTCATGCAGGCGAGAAGCCACATCAATGCAGTGAGGACGGGAAAGCTTTCTCCAGAAAGTTCATGCTCCCTGAACTCCAGAGAACACACACAGGAGAGAAACCTTATAAATGCTATGAATGTGGCAAAGCATTTCTCAAAAAATCCTTACTCAGTATTCATCAGAGAACACACACAGGAGAGAAACCTTTCATTTGCACTGAGTGTGGAAAAGGCTTCATCCGGAACGGCGACCTCGTTGTCCATAGGCGAATTCACACGGGGGAGAAGCCTTGTATATGCAAGGAATGTGGGAAAGGCTTCATCCGGATGAGCAATCTCACTGTACACAGGCGAATTCACACGGGGGAGAAACCTTATGTATGCAGCGAATGTGGAAAAGGCTTCATCCAGAAGGGCGATCTCATAGCTCATCAGAGATTTCACACAGGAAAGACTCCCTTTGTGTGCAGTGAGTGTGGAAAATTCTTCTCCCGGAAGTTAAGTCTCATTAAACATCAAAGAATTCATACTACAGAGAGAGCCTATACCTGCAGTACCTGTGGGGAAGCTTTTGCCCACATGTCTACCCTTGTGACACATAAAAAAATACACCCAAGAGCAACGCGTGGTGGCCCAGTCAAGGCGATACTTCCTCGCTCAGAGAGTCCCAGCTCATCTCAGACCAGCGTTGTCCTACAGGAGATAAACCTTGTTGATACGGTGACTGTGCCGGGGCCTTCTGTGGCCCCTCAGACAGTATTAAACATGAGTGGGCCCCTAGCAAACAGGAATGTAGTCGCCGTGGGTGAGCCTGTGGCCAGAGGTGTACAGGACAGAAACCTGAATGCAGTGAGTGTGGTCTCACCTTCAGCGACCAATTACGTGTTACTTTATGTCATAGGAAACCAATAGGAGTTATCCTGTGTGCAAAGATTTCATCAAAAAAGTTCTAGTTCAGCCCTGACCGGTTTGGCTCAGTGGATAAAGCATCAGCCTGCAGACTCAAGGATCCTGGGTTCAATTCCAGTCAAGGGCATGTACCTTGCTGGTAGGCACGTCCCCAGTGGGGAGTGAGCAGGAGGCAGCTGATCGATGTTTCTGGCTCATCGATGTTTCTAGCTCTCTATCCCTCTCTCTTCCTCTCTGTGAAAATTCAATAAAATATATTTAAAAAAAAATTCTAGTTCAGATTACTGTTGAAAAGTATATCCTGAGAGAAATTGTATACATGCTGAAACTGGAAAGTTATGAGAGTCTCATGCTATTACATATACGCACTGATACTAAGGCATACTCTGGTCTTAACCCAAACACATACATCGGTTGGTCTGTTGTGTCAGTTGAAGAAATAAAAGGAGCTAAAAAACGTGAACATAATTTGTATCTGAAATGTTGGTATGAGTGAAAACCACTAAAGTGCTAATACTCGATTAGTGCTATATGTGCATGTATTTATCATTCAGTTTCCCCAGGCCAGTGTGAATGGTTAATTGAAAATGGGTGTGTCTACCTAAACGCTTTAAGAGGTTTATATTATGCAGAGGCACCTATGAAACAGAAGCCTTATATTGGGTCTATTCATTTATTTATACTGAGTTTTTGTCAAGTACTTCCTTTGTCCCTGGTTCTGTTGCAGGAGCTGAAGATGCAGTAGTGATGAAGAGAGAAGAAGGTCATGGTGTCCCGGAGGCAGCGTTCAGGTAGTCATGTGACCTTATCTCTACGTGGCACCTGTACACACTAGCGAATCGTGTAAGAGTATGTCAGTGTCTACATTCTTGAAACGGTCTTGGTCTTACTTTGTTCTCATTGCCGTAAGACAATACCATAGCCTGGGTGGCTTACAGAAGCAGGAATGTATTTAAATAGAACTCATGCTGTAAATTATATTCATGCCTATCACAGTACTGTACACCTAAAACTGATATAATGCTATATGTCAACTGTAACTAGAGCCTCATGCACTGTAAGCAAACTAAACAAAATGCGTGCTAGAGAAGGTGAAAGAACTTACTCCCATTTGGTTTATTTGTGGCTGTCAGAGGAAGTTTACAAATTAGGAAACAGTTTCAATGTCCTGAGGGATCTGCAGTTGGCATAAGAATATTATTAAAATATTTTGGAGACCCAGCTGGTGTTGCTTAGTGGTTGACCTCTGAACCAAGAGGTCAGGGTTCAATTCCAGATCTGGGCACATCCACAGTGTGGGGCATGCAGGAGGCAGCCGATCAGTGATTCAATCTCATCATTGACATTTCCTTCCCTTCCTTTCTGAGATCAATAAAAATATTTTTAGAAAAAGAATAATCCTTGCCCTAATTGGTTTGGCTCAATAGATAGAGCATTGACCTTGGGACTGAAGGGTCCCAGGTTCAATTCTGGTTAAGGGCATATGCCTGGGTTGTGGGCCAGATCCCCAGTAGGGGGCGTGTAGGAGGCAGCCTATCCATGATTCTCTCTCATCATTGATGTTTTTATCTCTCCCTGTCCCTTCCTCTCTGAAATCAATAAAAATATTTTGTTTTTTTAAAAGTAGAAACAATTCTTTATTGTTAAAATTATTACATATTTCCCACCCCCCGCAATGGATCCCCTCCAGCCTGCCCCCGCCCTCCGCCCCAGGCCCTTACCTCCCCATTGTCTGTGTCCATGGATTATGCCTTTATGCCATGCCTTCTTTATAGGGCAGCTCATCCAATCTATCTTACACAACAAATCTGATAATGATTTGCAGAAAACATGAGGTCCCTCTACTGGCTGTCCTGTCCAGATGATGGTCTGCAGCTCCCAGATCTGCTCATTCATGGCTATCGGCTTAAACTGAGCCCCAATATGCAAGGAGAGTTGGCTATCACTTAGGAAGGCGAGGCTGGTGGATGAGTCAGAGTTGCCACTGTCAGCATCTCAGGATCCAGGCTGACGTCTTCCAATATGCATTGGAATATATGCATTGATACTAAG
>PVJC01055898.1:0-10060 GCA_004026665.1 Murina feae
GCAAGAGTTGTTTCAGTGGAGCTTTTATGCTCACTGCATCTGCCCCGGGTGTGTTCCTTGAGGATCTGTTTTGTTTAGGTTAGTCCCTCTCTGGCCACTGGGTGGGGCTGGTTCCTGTATCTTTAAGGAGGTGTTGCTGCAGAAGCCTCTGACGCACTTGGGAGGGGCGGGGCCTCGGGGAGTTCGCCGGGCGGGGCGGGGCAAACAGCTATGGCGCTTCTCAGTCCTGCGCTGAGAGACGCCAGGTCTCTGTGTCCCACGGTAATTGCTGCAAGCAACGCTGACAGAAACCCGTTTTGGATTTCCTTCTGATGCCAGTCTCTGGGTGTCTGTGGGACCTCCGAAACTCGCCTGGAACTCTGTACTTTGCTTCCGCTGCTCCTCTGAGTCTCAGACTCTTCTCTGGTTATAGGATTTTCACTCAGCCAGCCGTCCTGTGGGTGCGAGTGGTGTCCGTGTGTTCTTTTCGAGGTTTTTCTGAAATAGTTGTTCACAGCTGCATATACGGTGTCTACCCTATGCCGCCATCTTGTTTCTCCCCACAGGTAGACTTCTTGAGGTCTCTCTTATTTGCCTTTATATATTCAGTCCTTGGAACTGTGTCTGTCATGTGGCAGATGCTCAGTAGATACTTGTGATTAGCTTAGAAATTAAATTAGTTGATGTATATAAAATTCCAGGTCATCTGATTGACACAAGTCTAAAAAGTCAGGAAGACCTCTAGAAAGCTTAGTATTGGTACTAGAATTATAAATTAGTCAAAATATACTAAACTAGAAGTGTTAAATCTTTTTTTTTAATACTAGGAATGACATATCAAAGTCCTAGGGTACTAACAAAAAGCAAGGGGCAATGCAGGAGCTAAGTGCTTTAGCAGCCCTAGTTAATGAATAACAGCCAATACAGAGCAGGAAAAATCTAGATGTGTGACCTTCCTGAAATAGACATTTTTTTTACTCAAAAACTTTCAGCAGGTACCCACTAAATGTCAGATTCTGTATCCAGAAACAGGGAAGTTCTAAGAGGTGAGGGGTGACGTCTCTTTGGGGGGAACTACAAGGGTAGAGGGTCTTACGTTCCATCCTGAAAATGGCTTTATCCTCAAAAGGTCTATTTAGAGAGTTTCATTAGATGGGGCTAGAGTCACCTGTCCTGGCTGAGCTTACTTACTTTCTGAACAATAGTCACCTATAAGGATTCCGTTGCATACAGAGAGCATGAAAGAAAGGTTCAAGTCCAAGCAAGACCTTGCCAAAGGACACTTTTCACACTCTCTCCAGAGCTGACAATGCCTTCAAGACTCAATGTGTTAGAGTAATGAGGTTAAGAAGCTCTTCCACTGATACTCTGAGAACTACAGCAACACAATGAGCCAAACCTCTCAGATGGACAAACCTATCAGATGGACAGGACAGATAGTGTAAGGATGATGGTCAAGTCTCTAGAGTACTTCATTCAGTAGGGGGTGGTTCCAGTATAAGTCATCCGATAAAAGTCGGTCCCATGAGGTGAATTCTCAGTCACTTCCTAGTCTGATGCTCCCTACTGAGTGATGTGCATCACAGAATAATCACACAGCAGGAACCAGATGAAGTCCCTTCATTAGCAGAACACCTCTGTTTCTGGATTCTAAGCCAGTGCAACTTCTAAGAGAAGGAGAGAGCTTAGGAATGTCTGTTTTTTGCCCCAACCTTCTAATTCACATCAGGTAAAATCATTTATAAGAGAGCTCAGGTGGCTTATCTCTTGTTACAGGTTATGCACACTAGCTTTTATGATTGGAGAATTTAGGCTAAAACTGTGGCAAAATTTGACATTGATAGTCTCCTTACCCAAGATTGTGCTACTTAATCCTTAAAAAATGACAGTATGAATTAGTGAAGAGATTAGAGTACAGACTTTGGAGTCAGAGAAACTGGGTTGGATTCTGAAATTAAAATGTGTGGCTTTAAGTTACCTAAACTCTCAGAACCACATTTTCCATATTAGTACCGTTGACATCTATTTTGTGAAGCTAAACTTCCACTAGACAATCAAACTTATGCTAAGTACTCAGAATATGATTTGTGCTAATTATTTTTAAAGCAATCATGAAAAAATGAAATGAATTTGGGACGTTTATAGGTTGACAACATTATATTCTTCTTCCTTACGAAACAAAATTATTTTAAGCCAATTGAGAGCATCTTGACTCCTAATCTAATGCTGTAAAGGCATTATTTGCAGTTTATAAATTCAAAACAAAACAGCACTGTATGCGAAGTGTCAGAACCAGGCCTATGACTAAGGCTTCAAAACCTGCATTTCTTACCCTCTACGGCTTGTTCTTCAGATTCCCCTAAAGGAGCATTTCAAGGTAGTGGAAGTTCTAGTGTAGAACCATGAGATAATTGAATTTCATGCAGCTCTGATTCTAACCAGTCCCAGCTCCAAGTTTAAGAAAGGGAAGAATAATGCCAATAAGTCCTATAAACGATGCACATCTGAAGCAGATTCAAATCAGAACTATGTATCTGGGACTGGCTACAGACAGGAAGCAAATAGGGCATAGTTTGATCACATGCAGCCAAAATTAGGGGTGGAAATAATAGATGCCCGGTCTAGACCAGCAGTCTTTCCAATGTTTCTCTATTCTCTATCTGTGGCCCTCCTGATATTATGGAGCCATCTAATATAACCTCGTGAAGAGAAGGCTAAGGCTGCTCTAATTCACTTGCTGCTACCTAAAAGGACAAATTGGCACTAGGGCGAAGGGGAGAAAAGGCCTACATATTGTTTTTTTCTCCCCCCCCCAGCATCTTTATTATCAATTGATTGAAAAAGTGACCCTTCATTTGAAGAAAAGTAGATCCAAGAACATAGTGTTCATGTTTGCAAGTTGGAGAATACACATGGTTTGTTTCTGTTTGTCATATTATTTTTTTATACGTGATATTTTAGTAAGATAGCTTTGGGCATGTAAGAGCATACTGATCTTGTAAATATTAACTTGATTGAGCCAAAGCTGTCCTTTCAATCAAGCCTCTAGATAAGGGACAAGTGGAAATAAATTACACAAAGATCTTGACTGGTCATTTAAAAGATATTTTTGTGTAGTTTTCTATTGACCTGAATACAGTCTTTCTGTAAACTTCTTTTTTAAACCACTTTTGTAAAATGAAGTCAGCTATTTTGAAATGAGTGTTAAACCAAACCAAGATACAGCAATTTGATATACTGGGTAGAAACTTATTTTGATAAACATCAAGAAATACAAAGGAAAATTAAAAGCTGTGTTTTTACCACCTGAATTAACTATTGTTATATACAGTTTTTCCCCCATGCCTAAGTTTAATCATCGACTCAGTAAATCCCTCTTTAGTGTCTACTTGTCCAAGGCACTGTGCTAGGCACTTGGGAATGTTTCTGTAAAGATGAAATACTTTCTGTCATTTTGGGCTTTTTAAAAATAAGGAGATAGAAATGAAATTTATAAAAACTAATTTTTAATTTGTCATAAATACTATGCCAGGAAGTTATAGAAGGCACATTGGAGGATATAATATTCCAACTTCCAATGAATAAGAATCTAATCTAATAAAAGAGTAATATGCAAATTGACCCTCACTCCATTACACATAAGCCACATCCACCAGCCAAGCTACACCCACCAGCCAACCAGAGCGGCTGTATGCAAATGAACCCAGCCAAGATGGTGGCCAGCAGCCATGGAGCTAGAGCAAACAGGAGCCTTCCATTGTACCATCGATGGAGGAAACTGCCTGCCTAGGCTGGCTGGGCCTCTGCTCAAGGCAACAAAGTTTCAATTATAGAAGCCATGGAGCTGAAGCAAACAGGAGGGTTTGTTGTCTGCCTAGGCCTCTGCTCATGGCAACAAAGTTTCATTTATAGAAGATAAATAAACCCCAGAAACCTGATTCCAGCCAGCCTCCCTGGGACCTTTGGGTCAATGAGAGCTGTGGGCAGCTTGTAAACGGCCCTCAGCCCCTTACCCAGGCTGGCCAAGCACCCCAGTAGGAACCCTAACCCTGAAGGGACTGTGGGAAGCCTGAAAATGCCCCTCAGCCCCTCACCCAGGCTGGCCACACCCCCCGTGGGGTGAGCGTCCCCACTGGGGGGCTTGGCCAGTTTGCAAGCAGCCATCATCCCCACACCCAGGCTGGCCAGGCATTCCAGCAGGTGGACATCCCCTGAGGGGTCCCAGACTGTGAGAGGGCACAGGCCGGGCTGAGGGACCTACCTGAGTGCACAAATTTTTGTGCACTGGGCCCCTAGTTAATAATAAGAAGAGGCTGGGATGTGTGAGGACACTCTTAGGTAAATAGTATGGTGTTATAAATTGCACATTGTATTATGATCTGCATTAAAATCCTCACATATCAGTATTCTTCTACAGCAATGGTGGGGAACCTTTTTTTCTGCAAAGGGTCATTTGGATATTTATAACATCATTTGCTTAATATAAGTAACTTAATGTAAATTTATGTTGCTATGACAAACGCTTCTAGATTTATTGAATTTCAAGTCCTGCCCGTGGTTGCCTTGGCAGGGCCAGACCAAATGATTCTGAGGGCCTCATACATCCTTTAGGCCAGACATTCCCCACCCCTGTTCTACAGCATAGGGATCTTTATTCCATTATAGGAATCTGTTATGTGCAGCTTAAATACCAATCTTTTCTTTTTTGATATTTCAGGTAGAGAATTAAGAATTAATGATCCAATTCATTCTTGTGCACACAAACTTAACAACTTGTGAGATGATTTCTTTAGGATACATTTAAATTCATAAGAATGGACTTGTTTACTCAAAACATATACACATTTTTAAAGGTTTTTATAAAACATATTGCCTATTCATTTCAGAAAAGATGTGCTAGTTTATACTCCCACCAAAATTGTATGGGAGAACACATTTCTTCACATGTTCAAGAACCCTTGGTATTATTATTCCTTCAAATTCTTGCCAATTTGATTGGCAAAGAGGTAAAAAAGCATTTCACTCTTTTTATTTGTATTCTTTGATTTCTAGTGAAATTCAACATTAAAAATATTTTGAATTAGGCAGCAACACATTAGCTGTTTAGTATTTAAAACTCAGAAATATACTAAATCTATAATGAGAGGTAACAATGAAAGAAGATGTTCTGATTCCTGTTTTTACTTTGTTATATTTGGCTTGCTGGAGGAACAACCTATTTTATGGAGTGGGTATTTTAGGGAACATGGATACATTAAAACTGGATTTTCAGTGGTTGAAAAGAATTTGGGGAGGATATACAAATTGAGAAACTTTTACTATAAATGCCATAATCTCTAAAAATTACAGAATGTCTTTATATTATCCAAATTCCATACCACCTATCAACTGTAATAAAGAAAATACTTTTAGGAATTCTAGTTAAAAATATAGCCTCTACTTAATCCAAATGTTGCTCATATTGTATACTATCTAATAAAAGACTAATATGCAAATTGACCATCACTCCAACATACAAGATGATCGCCCCCTTGTGAACAAAGATGGCCACCACAGGTGGCCTATAAGGGAGGACAGTTGGGAGGGGCCAGGCCAGCATTGGAGGGCAGTTGGAGGCAACCAGGCCTGCAGGGGAGGGCTTTTGGGGGTGACCAGGCTGGCAAGGAAGGGCAGTTAGGGGTGCCTGGGCCAGCAGGGGAAGGCAGTTGGGGGCAACCAAACCTGCAGGGGAGGACAGTTAGGGGCAATCAGGCTGGCAGGGGAGCAGTTAGGGAATGATCAGGCTGGCAGGTAGGTGAGTGGTTGGGAGCCAGCAGTCCTGGATTGTGAGAGGGATGTCCGACTGCCCTCAGGAGGTCCCAGATTGGAGAGGGTGCAAGGCTGGGCTGAGGGACACACACACACACACACACCCATGCATGGATTTCACGCACCGGACCTCTAGTCTATGAATAATTTCTTTAAGTGATAATCCTTTTTTCCTTTATTTTTTCCCAAGGAAAAACTGGTCTACTTCCTGGATTGTCCTTTCGAGTCGAAAAATTGAATTTTACAAAGAATCCAAGCAACAGGCTCTGCCTAATACGGTGGGTAGTTTTCTGTTTCTATTGTTCATCTTTACAGAAATACCATTGAATTAAAAATTTGGACTTATGTGCATAGCCCATGGACACAGGCAATAGATAGTGAAGATCTGGAGGAGGTGGGGAGGGGGTGGGAGGAAGGGGGGGAGGGAGATATCCATTATACCATCAATAATAAAAAGTATATTTTTAAAAAGTTTGGATTCAGCAAAAATCACACTAAAACCTCCAAGCTACCACCATCTGAAAGCAGATGGAGGAAATGGCTCAATAAACTTTTAATCAGATGAAGGGAAAATAGAACTTGGTGTCTGTTTTATTAAGTGGTGCATTTCGAGAATAATCACAAAATAAGATGAATAGTTAGCAGCTATCTCGTAATATGAAGGTAACCCTTTAAATTAAGGTGCCATTTATAAATGCTTTATTCTTATTTATGAAATGATCACTAAATGCAGCCACTTGCTCAAATAATGTATTATAAAGGGTGTTATAAAATGCATTAGCAATAAATGCTTAACGGATGAGACTATGGGAAGCTGTTTTAAAGAATATTATAAGACGTAAATCGTATTAAACCATGTATGTGCATCTTTAATACATGAATTTAAGTTGTTATCTAGCATGCTATAAAGTGCTTCACACATTAATAAATAATAATAAACTGTTTATAAAAGGCACCTTAATTTATGGTGCTACCAAGGAGGAAACACTTTAAGTTAACACAGTGATTTTTTATCTTAGTCTAGCTGGGACATTCACTATATCCCACTAACCTTTCTGAATATACCTATGACTCCGTCTAATGGAGCTAACACAATTTCTGTATCGTCTGGTTATTACAAAGTGAAATTTGTAGGGTGCCTTGATTGTACCTGGAGGAGGGCCTCACATATGCCCACAGGGATTTGACAGTGATAGTAAGTAGAAACAATTTTGTATTAGTTACTGGGGCAATTCTAAACCTTGCTGTCCAAACACCAGTGCTGCCACAGTATGTAGGATCCTGGCAGTGGGCAGGCAGCAAGCATATCTGACAGCCTCGCGATTAGGAAGGACTGCGGGCAGGAACCCACCTGCCATCCCCCATAGGCCTGATGGGCGGTAGGGAAAGGGGTGCCTGGCAGGAGTCAACCACAATGAACTAATTTGTATTTGGCAGGTAATGAAGTGATGGAAAGTTCTTTGCTTTCCAGCCACTAGTCATGTATGCTATGTAATCCTCTTTAAATAGGAAATAGAAAATCGTTTGCTAGGAGACGTTTTTATTTAAAGGAGAAGATTTTAGTAAAAACAAAAGGTAGCATTTGGCTTGCTCCTGATAATTGCAATAGCCTTTATCCCCAAGTGGCTTGCTGATTTTGGAATCTCGGTGCAGTCCAATCTGTAAACTAATTATGAATAAATTAAAAATATATCCCAGGCCTTTGTATTTTTAATTCAAACTGCCTCAAAAATTTGTTTTAGGGTTTTGTTTTGTTTATATTGTTTGGCCACAGTAAGGTTAAGATAATCTTTTTAAGAAAAATAAAGTACCCCTAAGGGCCAGGCACAAAACAGCCCCCACCCCCTCACAGCCCTTTGTCTCCGCTTGAATGAGTTCTAAGGGGAAGGAAGTTAGGGAGGGCGGGTGCTTGCCTAACTGAGTTTGGCTGCTGGGATGATCTTCCTCCTCCCTGGTGACCAAATCCCACTGGGGCAGAGTTTACGCGAATGTGCTGGGAAAATGGGGGTGATCTGATTCCAAGTTGAAGCATTTGGTTTATATTTATGACTTTAATCTCCTCATACGAGAAGACAACATTATCAGCTGTTTAATTTTAAAACTCCCTTTTAGATGATAGGAAAACTTTGCACATCAGCTCACGATTCTCATGCCTCCAGTTCAGCCTTCGAAATTGTTGTACATTGACAGTAGATTTTCCTTGGAGAAACTTGTTAACAGGTTTTGGTGGTTGGTTGGCAGGCCCTACGTATGACTTCTGGCCCCATTTTCAATGATCTGACGGTTTCTCCTGGGCACTCATTGTCTTCAAAGGGAATTCAGGGCAGGAACCAACTGTGCTCTGTGGTAATTGGGGAAGAGAATTACAGATTCGTGTTTGTGCTGCATGAATTGTCTTGCTAGTCAACTTCTTGGATACATTTCTAACCAAGTATTAAAGGCCTAGTGGGGTAGCCCACATTTCCCAATTCCAGCCTCAGAGAAACGATACGATGATTGCCAGGCCTTGATTAAAGATGCTGTGGTTTTGTTTTGAAAGAGATTTATGCCTCAATTTCTGAAATTTTCTTGTGCCCCTTACACATGGCCTGGTGTTGTTCATGTGCTTCTGGGGAAAAGGCTGTCCTTCCTCCCAAAGGGGTCAGTAGAAATTGCCTGAGTATGTGCAGATGTGGTTTAAAAGAGTAAGTGGCATTTCAGTCTTTACAGGAATGCTCTTTGAATGTCAGTGCAGTGGTGAACTAAGCAATAAAGTAGCTAGGAGCAGGACTTTGAAGTTCAACCACAGTGCACTCCATTTTAGTTTTGCCATTAGGAGCTGACAGTTACCCAACTTCTCTGACCTTTGGATTCCTCATCTCTAAAATGGGGATAGTGTTATCTGCCAGCATAATTAGCAAGGAATGGAATTAGTTAATAAAATAAAACGCATAGTAACCATAAAATACTTATTTTATTCTATTTTAATGTACTCTATTAAAATATCTGAATATATTTATGATATTCTATAGTACATCATTTAGAAAATTATTATAACCCAATTGTTCCCTTATGTTAGTTTTGCACTTGAACTGATTCAGACAGGTACAGAAGAGAAAATCTATTAATTCAAGTTTCACCAGTATGTATATCCTCCAAGAAGACAAATATAGATATACACTCGTAGGCAGCAGAAAATTGTGTGCCTGAGCACTGAATAATTCTGAAAATGAAGCCATCCCTCTATTCGGGGCTTTAGATGTAACCTCCTGCAAGTCCATATACATTTTCCTTCATTGACTCTTCTCCTTAAGGCGTTCACATTTAATAAACACGTCACACAATGTTGTGCCTGATACCACATTCCATGTTTGGCAATTTTTCATTCTCACTGACATTGTTTCAGTTCATTATCAAGCCACGTTTTTATTGAAAGTTGCCCTTCCCTGAAAATAGACACAGAATCACTTTACTGGTGTTTGCATGTTAGACGTTCTTAGGCTCTGGGTCCTCACTCCACTATGCAAAGGAAAGGAGGACTGACCTATTTTGTTGTTGTTGTTGTTTCTGTTTGTTTTTAGTAAAGGCATTAAAGAATAACTTACCCCCTGCTGCCACTCTCACCTTTTAACAGAAAAAGGACACATGAAATAGCCAGTGCCAAACCCAGGCAGGATAAAACCGCAGAATGGGAGTCTTCAGCAAGACGGAAAACTGTCCCCTTTCTGTGTGCACTTACGTTGTCTCTGTGTCGTTTACCTCAGACCAGAGAAAGTTTGGTGCCAACTGGCTAACACTGCAGTGAGGAGCAGCATTCGAAAACCACCTCTGTCCTTAGATCTGCATATGCTGTGTGATGAAGGAAAGGGCAGTGCTTGTGGTCTCATAGGTTTTCATATATTCTGATTTTTAACTCACTTTACAATGTTTACATATTGTCATTGGGAAATAATACAGAAGCCATTTTTAGTAAACTGTATAAAGCATATACAAGTATTTTAAATTATTCATCAAAATTCTGTATAATCACCACCCAGGTCAAGATATAAACCCCGCCCACCCTAGAAGCAGCACTCCTTGACATTTCTCCTTATGTCAACACAAACTCATCCATGGCCACAGGGTAAAATAGCATTTACTCACTGTTTTATTACCTTTCCTTATTTTATCACTTACATCTATGCACCTTAAACATATAGTTTACTTTGTCTGGTTTTGAATTTCTATATATGGACTCATAGGGCATGTTTCTTTTGGTGTTTGCTTTTTTCTTGCAGTATGTCTTGTTTTTTTT
>PVJC01055899.1:0-10059 GCA_004026665.1 Murina feae
TTTTTAATAGAGTCTTTTGGGTTTTCTATGTACAGTATCATGTCATCTGCAAATAAGGACAGTTTTACTTCTTCTTTTCCAATTTGAATGCCTTTTATTTCTTCTTCTTGTCTAATCGCGATGGCTAATACTTCCAATACTATATCGAACAGGAGTGGTGAGAGTGGACATCCCTGTCTTGTTCCTGTTCTAAGGGGAATTGGTTTTAGTTTTTGCCCATTGAGTATGATGTTGGCTGTGGGTTTGTCATATATGGCTTTTATTATGTTGAGGTATGATCCTTCTATTCCCACCTTGCTGAGAGTTTTTATCAAAAATGGGTGTTGGATTTTGTCAAATGCTTTTTCTGCATCAATTGATATGACTATGTGGTTTTTATCTCTCAATTTTTTAATGTGATGTATCACGTTTATTGATTTGCGGATATTGTACCATCCTTGCATCCCTGGGATAAATCCTACTTGGTCATGGTGTATGACCTTTCTAATGTAATGCTGGATCTGGTTTGCTAGAATTTTGTTGAGGATTTTAGCATCTATGTTCATCAGGGATATTGTCCTGTAATTCTCTTTCTTTGTGGTGTCTTTATCTGGTTTTGGTATTGGGGTAATGCTGGCTTCAGAGAAATAGCTTGGAAGTATGCCTTCGTCTTGGATTTTTTGGCATAGTCTGAGAAGGATTGGCTTTAGTTCTTCTTTGAATGCTCAGTAAAACTCCCCTGTGAAGCCATCTGGTCCTGGGCTTTTGTTTGCTGGAAGCTTTTGGATGACTGTTTCAATTTCATCAGTAGTTATGGGCCTATTCAGGTTTTTGATTCTTCCTGATTGAGGTGTGGAAGCTTGTAATTTTCTAGGAATGTGTCCATTTCATCGAGGTTGTCCAGTTTGTTGGAGTAGAGTTGTTCGGAGTATTTTTTGACAATCCTTTGTATATCAGTAGGGTCAGTTGTTTTTTCACCACTTTCATTTCTGATTTTGTTTATTTGGGTCCTCTCTCTTTATTTTTTGGTGAGTCTGGTGAGAGGTTTATCAATCTGATTAATTCTTTCAAAGAACCAGCTTTTAGTTTCCTTGATCTTTTGTATTGTTTTTTGGTCTCTATGTCCTTTATTTCTGCTCTGACCTTTATTATTTCCTTCCTTCTGAATGCTGTGGGCTTTTCTTGTTGCTCTCTTTCTAGCTCTTTGAGTTGTAGAGTTAGGTCATTTATTACCAGTTTCTCTTGTTTTTTGAGGTAGGCCTGTAGAGCTATGAACTTCCATCTCAGGACTGCTTTCATTGTGTCCCATAGATTTTTGATTGTTGTGTTTTCATTGTCATTTGTTTCCAGGATGCTTTTTATTTCTTCTTTGATCTCTCTGGTAACCCACTCATTGTTTAATAACATGCAGTTTAGCCTCCAAGTGTTTGATTGTTTTTTAATATTTTTATTGTAGTTGATTTCTAGTTTTATGCCATTATGATCTGAAAAGATGCTTGTTATGATTTCTATTCTTTTGAACTTGAAGAGACTTTGCTTATGTAGGAAATTTTCTGTTTCTCTCTGGCCGCCTTTAAGATTCTTACTTTGTTGTTGGTGTTTGCCAATTTAATTATGATGTATCTTGGTGTTGGTCTTTTTGGGTTCAGCTTGTTTGGCCCTCTGTGTGCTTCTTGGACTTGTGTAGTTTTTTCTTTGCCAATATCAGGGAAGTTTTCTGTCATTATTTCTTCAAACAGGTTTTCTATTCCTTGCTTCTCCTCCTCTTCTTCTGGTACCTTATTAAGAGAACGTTGGTTCATTTTGTGTTATCCCAGAGCTCCCATAAGCTCTCCTCTTGCTTTTTACATTTTTTTCCGATTGCTCCTGTGTTTGTGTGTTTTTTCCTACCTTGTCTTCTAATTTGCTGATGCGGTCCTCAACCTCTTCCAGTCTACTGTTTAAGCCTTCCATTGTGTTACTTATTGCAGCTATGTCGTTCTTCATTTCCTCTTGGTTCCTTTTCATATTGGTGACATTCTCATTCAGCTCCTTATAATTCTCATTGAGTTGCATGTATTTGTCTTCTAGCTGTTTGAGCATCCTTATAACCATTACTCTGAACTCTTTCTCTGATAAGTTAGTAGCCTCTATTTCATTTAACTCCATTTCTGGTGATTCCTCTTTTTCTTTCCTTTGTGGATTGCTTTTTTGTCTTCCCATGTTTTGCTGTAATGTTTTAATTGTAGCTCCAATTGCTTTGCTACCCAGTTTCATTTGGGGATGGTGCTACTGGTTTGACCTCTCAGGTCTTCTGAGTTTGGCAGTCTAGTGTAGCTCCCTACTTGAGCTATTTGGGTTCTTCTTATGTAAGTCTGTGAGCTGGAATGGTGCAACTGAGTGTCTAGAAGTCTGCAGCCATGGAAGGGTTGTCCCAATTTTTGTTGTCTGGTGCCCTTGGTTGAAATCACGTGTGCCCAGTGGGGACTCCCAGTGACACCCAGGAATCGTCTGTTGGGGTGTTGGGGCTCAGAAGGCCTGTGTTCTAAAAAGGCATGACTGTGGTGTCCAGAGTTCTGTAGTTGTGCGGTAGACAGAAAATCACACCCAGCTGGGGCTCTCAGTGTCTCCCAAGAGAAGTTTGTGGATCCGCACACCTGGGCAACCTGAGCACAGATACTCATGACTGTGCTGAGCTGGGGCCCACAGTATCTCCCAAGAGAAGTCTGTTGAGCCACACACCTGGGTGACCTGTGGGCAGCTACGAGCCATGTGTAAGGGGCTGGGAGTTGTAGACACGCGAATGCGAGTTCAGAGATTTGCCGCTGGGGATGAGAAGGCTGCACTTACTGCTACAGGCACCATGCTCCGTTGATGGTGGAGATCCTGGGGTTTTTTTACTAGAGTGGCAGCTCAGTCGCACAGGCAGTGTCACAGGCCTGTCTGGGCAGTGGTGCTGATGAGTTCTTAGAAGACGCTGCCTATTGATTGATTTTTAAAGAAAAAGAGGGAGAGAGAAAGAGATCAATTTGTTGTTCCATTTACACATGCAATCTTTTTTTTTTTTTTTGCATGTGCCTTGGCTAGGAATCAAAACACAACCTTGGTGTATCAGGATGATGCTCTAACACACTGAACAACCTGGCCAGTGTGGAGAAGTGCTTTTTATAAATTATGTTTTGGAGAAGAAATATGTAAATTGTTTTGAAAGAATTTATATTTGCTACAGATGAGGAGATGGGATAAGGTAAAGTGGGGTCAGTTCTATAATAGCAGCACCGTCTGTAAGGAGGAATATTTATTACTTTTGATTGGTTACAGGCCACCAGCCTGAAAGTTTATGCATATGTAGGATGCACTGGTGGTCTAGTGGTTGTGGGCCTCTAGACTCCTGGATGTTGAGTCAAAGCTCCAACACCATTCAACAATATGATCAGTCTTTTGTCAGCTGGCCCTCAGCTATTAACAGTATAACTGTTCTCTCTCTCTCTCACTTTCTCTCTCTCTGTCTCATTCGCCAGCTGCTGTAATTTAATTTACAACATAGACTTTTTTCTTATCAATATGATTTAAAGGTATGTTCAAATGGGGGGAGGAGAATGTACATAAAAATTTACTTATAACTCTGGGTGGTGGACATACAGTGCAATATACAGATCTTATAACCTGGAAATTCACACCTGCAGCCTATATATTCATGTTGGCCAAAGTCACCCCAAGCAATTTAACAAATAAAAGTAAATAATTAAAAATTTTACTTACATAATCATAGCTTTGAAATTTATGCATTCTATTGATAATTTCCTCTCTTAAAGCATGAGTACTGGCTGGGAGACTATGATGGGAGGATTTTTCACTAAATATACAGGGTGTTCCCAAAACATATACACACCTACCAGCTGATACTACAATTTTGAAAATGAAATATTTTTAAATAAACAATGCCTTTATAATTATTCAAAGTGTTTGTATACATTTGGGGAGCACCCTGTATTTTTTACTTTTATTTTTTTATTAAATTTATTGCGGTGACATTGATAAATAACATTATACAGGTTGAAAGTGTACAACTCTATTGTTTATCATCTACATATTGCATCATGTGTTCACCACCCAAAGTCCAGTCTCCTTCAAAAGAAATTGATAGTTTCCTCCCTTGAATCATGAGTAATAGATGGGAAACTATGATGGGAGGATTTCTCACTGAATATTCAGATGATAGATGATGATTGATAGATAAATAGATAGATAGATTGATAGATATTCTTTTTCAATTTAAAAAAAATGTTTAACTATGAAAATATATTTCCTATAAAAAATAGATGTATATTTAAAACAGTATGGTTTATTCTATCATCTTATTTTGTCTGAGTCACTTCCATGTTATTAAATTGCAATACTATTCATAGCTTCTGCATCTAAACTCATGAGTTATTCCTAATTCCTCTTTTCAGACATCATGTGTATCAGCAAGTCTCAATGTCTTTACCATTAAAACATATATCAAGTTGTATTTACCACTTCTACCACCTTCTTCTCCCAACCTCTCCCAGGCAAGATCCCAATATGTCATGAACATGGTACTGAAAAATCTCCAAACTGCCCTCCTTTTACCCTTGCCTCCCTCAATCCATTTCCCACACAGTAGGCAGCGTGACCTTCAGATTACACTATAATTACACACTCAGAATAATGACCAACATTATTGGTCATTACACATCCTGTGCAACATCTGCCCACTCTCTGAGATTGCCTTGTACTTCTCCTCCATGTGACTGCCACCATGATCTCCTTTCTGTTGTTCCTCAACACATCAGCTCTTTCCTCACTCATGGTCATTGTTCTTGCTCTTCCTTTTGCCTGGAATCTCTCTCTCTCTCTCTCTCTCTCTCTCTCTCTCTCTCTCTCTCTCTCTTTCTCTCTCTCTCCCCTAGCTACATTTCTTTGGTTATTCAGACCTCTGCTTAAATGTCACCTCCTCAGAGAGCAATTTTCTAACAATAAAAAAGAATGCCCTTCTTGTGTCCATTCATTCTCCAAAATATCACTGTTATAGTCGTTTATTCTCTGGTAATTTTTTGTCCATTTTCTTTGCTCTTTGACTAGCTCCTTCCACTAGAATGTAAAATCCCTGACACCAAGGACCTTAGCTATCATAATCAGTGCCAAATTGCTCACATATCTATTCAGTAGGTCTTCCAAATAGTAAATATTCAAAACTTTTGTGAAATGAAGAGAATCCATGGACATAGACAACAGTGGGGTGGTTGTGAGGATTTATGGAGGTGGTAGAGGATAAGGCATGATGAAAAAATAAAATTAAATTTAATTAAAAAACAAAAGTAAAAAGAATAAATCAGAAACACATGGGTGGGCAAAAGTAGGTTTACAGTTGTTAATATTGTAAAATAACAGAATAAATAAATAATAATACAGGAATAAACTCTATTTCACATACTCACAACTGTAATCCTGCTTTTGCCAACCTCTGTACATTTCCAATTTCTCAGATTGGGAGTCATCTGAGGAAGCATGTAACATTTTCCTAAGAAATAACCCTCAAGGGTGGAGCCAGAACTATAATCTTGTCTTTTGAGTTCCATTCTTGTGATATTTTCACTATTACTGGATGTCTTGCTTAGTAAACTAGCATGGGTCAATCCCAGCTCTACCCATTAAAACACAGAGTCTTTCTTCTTAATGTTATGCAATTGCCTAAGATGAAAAAGGTTTCTCGGCAGAGATTAGATGGCTACTGTTGACTAGTAGTTAGATCTCATTACTTTTAATGAATTCCAAAGCATTGTGGTGTGGTAAATTATGAGAAGTGAGATCCCTGAGAAGTCTGTAATTATATAAACCACAACAAACACAAAACAACAAACTTTCATGTAAGCAAAAGGACATATGTTCGAAGTTACTTATTTGCAGCACAGATTATAATAGGAATAAAAACTACAAATACCATTATCTCCATCTCTTTACTTCTTTCTCCCACTTTTCCACATCTTCCTCTGCATTACTGTCTGATCTGGAAATAGATTTGAATAAAAGTATACTTAATAGTATTTCTTTTATGAAAGCTGTTTGTTATTTTAATTTTAATGTGACTCAGATTTATTCCATTTTTATTTTTAATCTATAAAAAAACTGAATGAAATGAATTTTTGTATAATTAAATAGTTTTCCCTTGGCAATATTTTTAATTTAGACCAGAAAGGTCTTCATTTTGCTATAGGAGAACACAGAAATAACATTCAAAAAGTGAATGATTATGAATACCAAGATCTGTCCTTTGAGAGGGCACAGCCTTAGAAAGTGTGTAAGAAAGCATGAAGTTCTTCTACTCAGGAAGAATTATTTCTGAAAAGTATTTTTCAGCATAATATATTCTGCTCTTCCTAGCTTTTCTGCACCAAAAATATGCAGATATAAGCATACTTACCATTAACTTAATCTCACTACTTTAACTTATTAAACATCACTGACTTCTCACCACTTATATGAATCTATATATATATAAAAGCCTAAGCAACCAGCCAACCATTTGACCAGCCTACCATCCAGTAGTTATGATGAGCAATGACCACCAGGTGGCAGACACTCAATGCAGAAGCAGAAACCACAGGCATGGAAACATGGAACGGACTGATGTATCTCAGAGGGAAGGGGAGAGAGGAAAAGTGGGAAGAGATTAGTGGTCTGGTGCATGGATTCATGCACCAGTGAGGTCCCTCAGGCTGGCCTGTGTCCTCTCACAATCTGGGACACATCAGGGGATATTGGAGAGGTGGTTTTGGCCCGATCCTCTTAGGCCAGGCTGAGGGACCTGCACTTACACTTTTATATATAGAAACCTGGTGCACAGATTTGTACACCGGTGGAGTCCTTTGGTCTGGCCTGCACACTTTAACAATCCAGGACACCTTGGGTGATGTTGGAGAGCTGGTTTTGGCCTAATCTCCAGAGGCCAGACTGAGGGAGGGTGGTCAGGAATCTGTGCACCAGGCCTCTAGTTATTTAATAAGATCATTGTCATGATAAAATGTTAAAGATTCTAACATGACCCAGTAGGGCCTTAGCTGACCTATGCTTTGAATATTTAATTCTTAAAATTTTCTAATTTTAATTGACATTTTAATAATTACCATTGGAAAGACTCTGCAGGCTTAAGGTTGCTATAAAACCCCAAGGAATATACCCTATTGCATCACAAATTAGTAAATTTCATAATTTGTGATTATCCACCATGAGAATATATATTTAAGGAAGAATTCTGGAATAATCAGTTAATCTTTTTATCAGAAAAAAGAGGAGCATAGCTATTTGAGAGGAGCATTGGTCTCCTGGCAAGGTAAAATTTATGGTCATTCTTTAGATTTTTTTTCTAAGAGAAAGAAGAAATAGAACAAAATTCATACTATTTGAATATCTACTTTAAAATGCATGAGGATAGGATAATGCTGCAGAAACAGAGAAAGGGTAAGATCAAATTCATAGTATAGCGCTTTCTTTTCTGCTTATCAGTACACCACCTATCATGTTTTCCTGATGGTTAGTATTATTTTAAAGGACTTAAAATATTTAATTTCACTATTATAAAAAATGGCAATAACTTTGGAAGATTCACTATTTGTATTTAAATTTGGGTATCACACAAATGACTGATTTCTTCCCATGACAAATCAGAGATAAAGTGGAGGAGGAAATCAGGATTCACAAGTCAGAAGGGGTGAGTTCCAGAGACAAACTTCACTAACTTTACAAGTTGTCAAACCCTTTGGTTCCCATACTCAACCGTCATATGTGTCTTGCATATGGTTCTATTACACATCAATATAAGGCTCAGAGCTAGGGGCAAGACAATTCACAAACCTTGCTGAATTACATAGATGCTTCCTTATACCCCCACAATTTCCTACCCTGAAATGTCCCAGTTAAGCAGTCACCATCTTCTCTGGGATTAACTGCAGGGCAGTGACAAAAGATCTAGTGACATAATGATCTACTAACCTTTTTTTTTCTTGAATTTATTTAATCACTGAATGTTTTCTTAGTTCATTTTAAGTAGATGTGAACTGACTACTAATCACCTAATTTAATCTTTATATTAATGTTGTGGAGTAAAAAAAATGAATATATTATTTCTCCTTTATAGACTTAAAAATCCGGTTTCAAAGAACTAAATGACGTTTAAGTTTATAGTTTCCAAATTGTAGAATAATCCCTAAAACAATGCTCTTCCTATAATATTCATGATACTGTCTAAAACCTTGAAGTATGAAAGGACTATAGAGGTTTCCATCATCTAATTTATCAATCCCATTTTTTTGATAATTATCAGGGGGAAGATTTGTGCAATTGAATGAAATTTTATGTAATCTTCAACTCTAGTATAAATTAAATATTTTTTATGTTCTTCAGCCTGATCCACATTTTTAAAAACTTGTAAGAATGGGTGACAGTATACTTTAACAACTTAACTCAGCCTACCCTTTCTGACTTGTAAATTCTGATTTCCTCTTTCATTATATTTCCGATTTATCAGAGGGAAAATCAGTCATGTGTGTGATACCCAAATTTAAATACAAATAGTGAATCTTCCAAAGTTATTGCCGTTTTCACTTTTTATAATAGTGCAATTAAATATTTCAGTGCAATTAGATATTTCTATTTTTTAACAACTTAAAATATAGAAATAAATACAGTATCAGAAAAGGCACTATCAGTTTCAAACTTTTATGAACTGCATTCCTGTTGGCAGGAATGATATTAAGGAGATTTATTTTAAAACATAAAGATAAGTCATTTTGTTTTTATCAGAATGAGTTAGAAATAGGCACTATATGTGAGAGAATTAGAAGTAACCAACGTGAGGTTGAAAATGAGCACATTTCAAGGGTGGTAATATTCAAGAGGAAAGGCTTAACACTGAAGTGCAGGTTAAAACATTTCAATCTGCAGAAAAATCCATTGGAATGGACTACTTAGGAAGCACCTACCATGCTCAGTCCACCATGAATGATAAAAACAAGCTATTGTCTCAGAATTAATGGAAAGACAGGCATTGAATATAATGAGGTAGAATACATGTAGAGAACAAAGTGAAAAAGATTGAAGACCGAAAGAATGTGGGTGAGTGAGAGAAAGAAAGAGGTAAGGAAGAGAGCAATAAAGAAGAAAAAGCCAGGGATAAAATAAATGGGAGATATTGCAAGAAAAAAATAAAAGAATAAGATTAAAAAATAAAAGGAACTCAAGCACACGCAAAAATAATAATTTAAAACACTGAGTGTGTTGTTCGGGAGGTGGAGGCATTGGGAAAAAGAAAGAACTCGGACGTGGTCATGGACATGGACATAGACATGGACAGCAGTGTCATGCTTGCAGGGAACAGGGGTGGGTGGTGGTGAAAGAGGGTATGGGGGGATAAATAGTGATGGATAAAAATAAAGAGAAAAAGTAAAAATTAAATTTAAAAAAACTGAGTGTCTGAAGGTAAAATTATCAGAAGATAATAGGAAAAGATGAAAAATACAATAAAAAGAAGCAAAAGGAAATGAATGGGGAAAGATGAAAGGATGAGATGCTAACATGGTGATCAGGTCTCCAAACACCTGCTCCAGGAGTAGGCGTGCTAGCAGCTGGAATCCTGGCAAGCTCAGTGCAGCCTGCAGATGCTGGGTGTCTGCACTCAGATATATGGGAGGGACATCAGTACCCTTTCTACCTGTGCAGCTTCAATGCCAGAAGTGTGTTCATATCAGTTGAAATAACAAAAAAGGTTAGAGATGAAATGTTCAAGTTTCTATCTTGCTTACACTAACCATATGTCTTTGCCTTATCTGACTAGACAAAAAACTGGTCCCTATATACTTTGCTGCTTTTGTGTCTTTCCCCCCGCCCCTGCCAAGGAATTCCTTTTGTACAGAGAAATGTCCATCTGAGGTATACCTGTCCTCACCCACCGTGATGAGCACAATTTGAGAATCACCAGAACAGAATGTGCACAAATGAGAATGGGAGGGGGAAAGTGGAGTAAAGACGTTTTTGGTAAGCAATTCCATCTGCTAATAATAGAAAGGACACAGACACGGAGGA
>PVJC01055900.1:0-10064 GCA_004026665.1 Murina feae
ATTAGCATGTGGTCCCTTATCATCCACAGAGACTTCTGTAGAATCCTATATAATACAAGCCTAATATGGAAATAGTTTTACTGGAAGTTTGACCACTTGCTATGATGTGCGCTGACCACTGGGGGCGGCACAGAACATGGTGGGCGTTGGTGATGCAGTGCTGGCAGTGGGTGGCAATGGAGGAGCTGCTGGTCCCAATAGGCCCCAATGTAAGCAGAACCACGGCAGGATGATGGAGCAGGTGAGTGGGCAGTACCGGACCAAGGCAGGTGTGAGCATGGGCCCTATTGCCCTGCCAATTGCCCTGCAGACAGTGACCAGTGGCGGGGGATGGGGCCACCACCTGGCTACCAGGTGTGTGGGGGGGGAGCGCTCAGCCCTGATCGATCCCCCTGTAGGTGGGATGGTGGAACAGGTGAGGGAGCAGTGTCAGGTTATGGCAGGGTGCCAGGTGGGGCTGTGGGGCTGCAAGGCTGAGGCATGAGCTGGGGCCTGATCCCTGCAGGCCACCCTGAGGGACACCATCTGTGGACAAATTCATGCACTGGGCCTATAGTCTCAAATAAGACTAAATAGAAATAATGATATTATTATTCCCTTAAAAATCTATATAAATTTTGGGAAGGCATGACTCTATAAAAGTGGAGGCAGACACGTATGTTACGAGAACACTGCAACTGTCTCCCGGCATTATATTTTGTTAGACAGTTTTCATTTTTTGACTGTTGTGACAATCGTCCACAATCAGCTACTCTAGAAAGTATTTGCAAAGACATTCTTTTTATCCAGAAAGAAGTGACAATTGAGTATAAATAAACACCCAACTTCGTTCCACTTCTAATAGCACAGTTGGCAAAATCACAAGACATCTAATTTTATGGGGTTATGGGGGTTCCTGGGAAACCTAGGACTAAATACCTTGAACAATTTGATAAGGATTCTGTGCTCTAAATGGCCTCTAGATTAGTGCAGCTGCAGGCAATTTGCAGGAGACTGGCAATGTGGTGAGTGGCCCCCGTGGCACTGAATGTTAATCTGAGACTATCCACGCCAACAGCTTTTGCCATTCATCATTCTTACATCCAGATGGCTTCCACTGTCTTTCTAGTCCTCTTGTTGTGCAAAGTGGATGCTCTTAAATTGCAGTGTATTGGTGTTGGAAGCAATTTTATTATTCATCCAGAAGTCCAATTACCACTCTTTGTAGAAGAGGAAATGGAAACCCAAAGAGGGGAAATATCATGGTCAAAACTAACCATTTACTTAGTGTCAAGCTGAGGCAAGAACATTTATCTTTTGGATTTCAGCCTAGTGCTCATTCCAGTTCATCAGGATTTCGTATTTTTTTAAAAATTTATCTTTATTGTTCAGATTATTACAGTTGTTCCTCTTTTTTCCCCCATAGCTCCCCTCCTCCCAGTTCCCACCCCACCTTCTGTCCTTGCCCCCCCACTGTCCTCATCCATAGGTGTACGATTATTGTCCATTCTCTTCACGCACCCCCAACACCCGTAACCCCCCAAAATTGTCAGTCCACTCCCTTTCTATGCCTCTGATTCTATTCTATTCACCAGTTTATTCTGTTCATCAGATTTTTTATTCACTTGATTCTTAGATTCACTTGTTGATAGATATGTATTTGTTGTTCATAATTTTTTGGGAAAACATGTAGCACAGGATTTGGAGTCCAATTGTCACAAGTCCAAATCTCATCTCTGCTATTTAATAGCTAGTTGACCTTGGACAGTTAATCTGGCGTAGTTTTCTCATCTGTAAAATGAGGTTGATTATGGAACCTCCATTACAACAAATTGATGCTGATATTTCAAGTGCTTAGTATAGTGTTTGGTATATGGTAAATGCTCAGTTAATTAGCTTTTATTATAGCACTAAACCTTTTCACATGAAAGAAGGAAGAATTGGTTCTTTTTAGGAGAGAGATCAAAGGAGATGATATGAGCATTTGGATAGGCATGTTTGGCTTTGTACATACTTATATTTCAGTTTAGTGATAAACCTGATAGCAGAAAATGTCCTCCTAGAGGGAACATTTTGCTGGATAGTAGGAAGAATGGAAATGTTAAGTTCTTAAATATTGTACTTCCTGTTAGTGTCTGGCATACATTCATTGGTAATGATAAGCAGTGGACCCTGTCATTAATTTGGTGTACCAAATATTAATAAAAATACTCTTTGAATTCATGATATTGTGCATATTTAAGAAACAGATTGGTTTTTCAAGATAATAAAATGGCTTCAAAATAATACTCAATCTTTCTGTTACTTCATAGGATACTTGGTGAATGTTCAAGCTTTCTAATTTTTAGAGACATACTTAATGCATTGAGAAATCTAAAAGAGAAGGAAAATGATATTAAGCAATACATAGTCCTTTAAATTAATTTTCAATTGAAGACAAAAAAATCTTGAAATCTTGGGAGGTTATTAGTGTCTGGAATATGTTTAAAAGATATATCTCTATATCTCTATATATCTCTATATATCTATATCTGTACACACACATACGGTTGGGAAAAATTATTAAGAATACAATGCTCTTTTTTTGGTCAGATTGTTTATCTTTGGTTAAGTTGTATAAGTTCCCTATAAATGTTGGAGATTAAACCTTTATCGGTGATAACATTGGCAGATATGTTCTCCCATGCAGTGGGCTTTCTTGTTTTTTTTTGTTGATAGTTTCTTTTGCTGTACAGAAGCTTTTTATTTTTATGTAGTCCCATTTGTTTATTTTCTCCTTTGTTTCCAATGCCCTAGGAGCTGTATCGGTGAAGAAATTGCTTTGGCATATGTCTGAGATTTTGTTGCCTTTAAATTCCTCTAGTATTTTTATGGTTTCCCGTCTTACATTTAAGTCCTTTATCCGTTTTGAGTTTATTTTTGTGTATGGTATATGTTGGTGGTCTAGTTTCATTTCTTTTTGCATGTATCTGTCCACTTTTCCCAGCACCATTTATTGAAGAGACTGTCCTGACTCCATTGTATGTTCTTGCCTCTTTTGTCAAATATTAATTAAGCAAATTGGTTCGGGTTGATTTCTGGGTTCTCTATTCTATTCCATTGGTCTACATGTCTGTTCTTGTGCCAGTACCAGGCAGTTTTGAGAACTGTGGTTTTGTAATACAGCTTGATATCTGGTATTGAGATCCCACCTACTTTGTTCTTCTTTCTCAAGATTGCTGAAGCTAATCAGGGTCTTTTTTTTATTCCAGATGAATTTTTAGGAGAGTTTGTTGTAGGTCTGTGAAGTATGCCATTGGTATTTTAATGGGGAGTACGTTGAATTTATAGATTGCTTTGAGTAGTATGGACATTTTAATGATATTGATTCTACCAATCCATGAATATGGTATATTCTTCCATCTGTTTATGTCTTCCTCTATCTCTTTTTTCAAAGTCCTGTAGTTTTCTGAGTAGAGGGCTTTTACCTCTTTAGTTAAGGATCTAAAGAGACATTTTTCCAAAGAGGACATTCAGAAAGCCAAGAGACATATGAAAACATGCTCAAAGTCACTAATCCAAGAGATGCAAATCAAAACAACAATGAGGTACCATCTCACACCTGTAAGAATGGCTATCATCAACAAATCAGGAATCGACAAGTGCTGGAGAGGATGTAGAGAAAAAGGAACCCTCGTGCACTGCTGGTGGGAATGCAGACTGGTGCAACCACTATGGAAGACAATATGGCATTTCCTCAAAAATTTAAAAATGGAACTGCCATTTGACCCAGTATTCCCATTTCTAGGGATATATCCCAAGAAAACCAGAAACATCAATCAGAAAGGATATATGCATCCCTATGTTCATAGCAGCACAATTTACAATAGCTAAGATTTGGAAACAGCCTAAGTGCCCATCAGTAGATGAATGGATTAGAAAACTGTGGTACATCTACACAATGAAATACTATGCTGCTGTAAAAAAGAAGGATTTCTTACCATTTGCAACAGCATGGATGGAACTGGAGAGCATTATGCTAAGTGAAATAAGCCAATCAATGAAAGAAAAATACCACAATACATCACTCATTTATGGACAGTAAAGACCATTATAAACTGATAAACAAAAATAGATACAGAAGTAGAGCAGCATCAGACTGTCAAATGACAACAGGAAGGCCGGGAAGGGTTGGGGGGCGGGGAGAAGAAGAGATCAACCAAAGGACTTGTATGCATACATATAAGCATAACCAATGGACACAAAACACTGGGCGGGGGTGGGGTAGGGGAGGCTGGGGGAAGGTCAAAGGAAAAAAAAAGAAAACATAGTACTACTCTTTGTAATATTTTAAGCAATAAAAAAAGGAAAAAAAAGAATGCATTGATCTTTGACATTTATTTTCCACTAAAAAGTGTTTTTCCATGAAATCATAACATTTTTACCATTAACGTAGAAGTTCAATTTCCATGGTAACAAAGCCTAATGTGTTCTCCACAGACTAACTGCAGTGGATTTGCATGAGGGAGAATTTTTTTTTAATGTAAATTCTTTATTCTTTAAAGTATTACATAAGTCTCCTTTTCCCCCATTGACCTCCCCCCAGCCTCCCCCTGCCTCCCGGCACATGCCCTCACCCCCCCTAGTGTCTGTGTCCATTGGTTATGCTTATATGCATGCATAAAGTCCTTTGGTTGATCTCTTACCCCCTCCCCCAGACTCTCTCCTACCTTTCCACTTAAGTTTGACAGTCTGTTCGATGCTTCTTTGTTTCTGTATCTATTTTTGTTCATCAGTTTATGATGTTCTTTATATTCCACAAATGAGTGAGCTCATGTGATATTTATCTGTCTCTGATTGGCTTATTTTGCTTAGCATAATGCTCTCCAGTTCCATCTATGCTGCTGCAAATGGTAAGAACTCCTTCTTTTTACCGCAGCATAGTATTCCATTGTGTAGATGTACCACAGTTTTCTAATCCATTCATCTGCTGATAGGCACTTAGGCTGTTTCCAAATCTTAGCTATTGTAAATTATGCTGCTATGAAAATAGGGGTGCATATATCCTTTCTGATTGGTGTTTCTGTGTTCTTAGGATATATTCTTAGGAATGGAATTACTGGGTCAAATGGGAGTTCATTTTTAACTTTTTGAGGAAACGCCATACTGTTTTCCACGGTAGCTGCACCCATCTGCATTCTTGCCAGCAGTGCAAGAGGGTTTCTTTTTCTCTGCATCTTCTCCAGCACTTGTCATTTGTTGATTTGTTGATGATAGCCATTTTGACAGATGTGAGATGGTACCTCATTGTCATTTTGATTTGCATCTCTCGGATGATTAGTGACTTTGAGCATGTTTTCATATGTCTGTCGGCCTTCTGTATGTCCTCTTTTGAAAAGTGTCTTATTTAGATCCTTTGCCCATTTTTTGATTGGATTGTTTATCTTCCTTTTGTTAAGTTGTATGGGTTCCCTGTACATTTTGGAGATTAAACCTTATTGGATATGTTCTCCCATGCAGTGGGCTTTCTTGTTGTTTTGTTGATGGTTTCTTTTGCTTTGCAGAAGCTTTTTATTTTGATGTAGTCCCAGAGGGAGAAAATATTAATTTAAAAAACACATATATTTATTGATTTCAAAGTTGAAGAGAGAGGGAGAGAGATAGAAATGTTAATGATGAGAGAGAATCATTAATCAGCTGCCTCCTACACTCCACCTACTGGGGACTGAGCCCACAACCAACCTGGGCATGGGCCCCGGACCAGAATTGAACCGGGACCTTTCAGTCCGTAGGCAGACACTCTATTTATTGAGCCAAACCAGCTAGGGCAGAGAAGTGGGATTTTAAAAGAAGCTTTGAATGAAGTAAAAGAAACTGAATATATGAGATTGTGGGGGGAAGGGTAGGGAGAGGTGAGGTGAGGATAGAGAAGTAGCCCAGGTTTGGCCAAGAGAAAGAATTTGGATTTTAGGTATATTAAGAGCAGTGGGAAGCCTTTGAAGAAATCCAAGCACAGGAGTCATGTGCTGCCTTTTGCCTGCCCACATGATTCAGATTCAATAACTTTTTGGCATAAGAGACATAGGTAATACATATAGCAAAGGTCCTTATCAATTGAGGACAGTGCCTCATTTAGTCTTATAAATCATCTGCAGATCCTACTGCATTCACTGAAGACATTCTTCCAAAAACACATCATGTTTCCTACTAATCTGAGATTGGATTGAGTCATCTAGATGAGGTTGTGTTTAAAGGACAGTTTTCTGCACTGCAGAAACATTTTGGTATGATCCTGCAGATTTTAAATACCCTAATGGTGAGGATTTTCTTCTTTCAGTGGGAAACCATAGCAACATGCCACTTAGAAGGCACACTATATAATCTATCTGTTCTTCAGTTAGCATTTTGCAGTCCAGAAATAGTCATCATTGCCTAATGTGAGTATGCAAAAGGTCAGGCAATCTGAACCCCTGTGACTACAGTTCTCTCCCTAACCATGGTGTGGGAGTGAGAACTGTACCTTCTATCAGAGATGCCTGATTAGGTGCAATGGGTCCGGGAAGGAGGAAGGAATAGGGGTGGACAGCTCTGTGTTTCTGTACAAATTGCAAGCCAAACCTGAATCTCTAAGTACAAAGTATAGGACTATGATCCACAGAATCGTTCCTTTTCCAAGATGTCATACACACACAGACTCAGTGCCCCTTGGAATAATTCTTATTAAACCACAAGATTTATAGTTAAGAGATTTTATGTCCCAGCACCTTTTGCAAGTCCACACACTCCCTATCTTGCTTTAGTTGCAAAATAATAATCCACAAGTCTTGAGTAAATACACAGAGGATTTATCTTTTTTAAAAAAATATTTTTTATTGATTTCAGAGAGGAAGGGAGAAACAGAAACATCACTAATGAAAGAGCATTGCCCTTGACTAGAATTGAACCCAGGACCCTTCAGTTCACAGGCTGACACTCTATCCACTAAGCCGAAAGAGCTAGAGCAGATTCCTTATTTTAATTCAGTCTATGGAGAGCCAGAGCTGCCAACTAGGAATCCATCAATATATAGAAACTAGGGGCCCGGTGCACAAAAATTTGTGCACTCAGGGGGTGGGGGTCCCTCAGCCCGGCCTGTGCCCTCTTGCAGTCTGGGACACCTCGGGGGAGATGTCCACCTGCTGGCATGCCTGGCCAGCCTGGGTGAGGGGTTGAGGGCCATTTTCAGGCTTCCTACAGCCCCTTCAGGGTTCGTGCACTGGGAGGTGCGAGGGCTGGTGAGTGCAGGCCTGGATGTTTCCCACTGGAGGGCCCATGATCGCACACGCCTGGTGGGCCCCCACCGCTGAGAGGACACACCTGGTGCAGAGCTGGGTGGCGAGCCAGGGGCAGACGCTGGTGCAGGATCCCTCTGTGGGGCCCTGCTGCTGAACAAACACACCCAGGGTGGAGCCGGGCAGCGGACTGGCTTCAGATTCTCTGCACTGTGCAGCAGATGCTCCCTCACACCCTGTGGAGGCCCCTAGGGGGCGGATGAAGGTAGCAGACCCTAGATGGCTGCTCCCGCATGCCCCCAAGGAGGCTCCCAGGTCGGAGCCAGGCAGCTGACACAGGAAGGCTGCTCCTGCATGCCCCACAGAGGCCCCCAGGGGGCGGAGCCAGGGAGTGGACCCAGAACAGGCGCTCCTGGACGCCCCAAGGAGGCCCCTGGGGGGCTGAGCCTGGCAGCAGACCCAGGATGGCTGCTCCTGCAAGCCCCGTGGAGGACTCGCTCTCCCGTGTGCCTGGTGGAGGCCCCTGGGGGGTGGAGCCAGGCAGTGGACCCAGGACGGGCGCTCCTGGATGCCCCGAGGAGGCCCCAGGCCAGACCCCCTCCCCCACTGAGCTAACACACCTGGCACAGCTATGCCGGCCGCAGAGGCTCCCAGTGCAGAGCTGCCCTGCCAGCCTCCATCTTGGCTGGGTTAATTTGCATACAGCCACTCTGATTGGCTGCTGGGCATGGCCGTGAGTAGAGGCTCAGCCAGCCTAGGCAGGCAGTTGCAACAGAAGCCTTTGGTTTGCTCTAGCTGTGTAGTTGCTGGTCTCTATCTTGGCTGGGTTAATTTGCATACAGCCGCTCTGATTGGCTGGTGGGCGTGGCCATGAACAGAAGCTCAGCCAGCCTAGGCAGGCAGTTGCAACAGAAGCCTCTGGTTTGCTCTAGCTCCATGGCTGCTGGCCTCCATCTTGACTAGGTTAATTTGCATACAGCTGCTCTGATTGGCTGGGAGGCATGGCTTGGTTGGTGGGCGTGACTTAGGTGTCTCAGGTAATGATCAATTTGCATATTACTCTTTTATTATATTAGATTAAAAGGGTCTTTGCTAAAGAACGGACAGAAGTGGCAAGATCTTTAGGGAAGGGGATTTGAGATAGATAGTCACAGTGTAAGTAGTATCTGGTTGGTGAAAAATGGAGAGGCACAAAGGAAAAAAGGCAAGAGAAGTAGAAAGGACCTTTTGGGATCTTCCATGCTACTGGTAGGATGTATGGATATGTGTTGTGTTTTTTTTTTTTTTGGATGAGCAATCACATCTTAAAAGTGCCATTTCATTTTCTTTCCCTCCTTGCTGGAATAGGTCCCCTTTTTATTTCTCCTTGAGATCTCTGGGGATCACATGGCCTTTTTGACTTCTCTTGCTTTGCATTGCCACTGATTTGTGAGGTGGCTCCCCATGTAGCCCATCTCTCAGGACTCTAGGGGTTATATCCATCACCTTCTCCCTAATCCAAGCATCACCAAGCTTGGTTTCTAAGAATATTTACTTCCTATCCTTGTTGACTTACATTCCCACTTTGTCAAGGTCACACTAAGGAAGCCTTTAAAAGAGATTGTATAACTTATACCTTGGCAGAGGCCTAGAAGAGAGGGGAACACCACCCCATGAAGAATGGGCATTTGCACCTGTAGAGAGGGAGAAAGAAGTCAGAACTCCTCAATATGATGCCCAGTGATCTTTAGTTCTCTTCATTTATTCATCTATTCCTTCATTATTTTATTCATTCAACAATATTCCTTGAGTACCTATGTACCAGGTCTGGATACAGCAGAGAACTGTATAGACATGTTTCCTACCCAATGATAGCTACTCATGGTTTGCAATGAAAACAAATAAATAGGCACTTGCAATATAGAGTGATAAAGACAATGAGCCTTGGCCATGTAGATTTTATGTGAGTGAGAAATAAACTATTTTTCGGATTAAGCTACTAAGCTTTTATGGTTGTCTCTGCAGTATAGCCTATTTTATAGCCAACAGATTCATCTGTATGAAGAGGAATTATACTTACCTAAGTCATCTCTCAAACCTTGTTTTTTCATGTTTTTGGAAGAAAGATGTGTCAGAGGCCAGGATTCATTCCACACATTGATCTCTAGCCACAATATTGTAGAAATTGGCCTTTCTTTTATCCCTGGGTCTTACCAAAAAAAGAAAGTGGATATTCCTGCTACTTACCTTATGTTTAATGGAATCCTCCTGCAATTTGGATAAACTTGGCATCTGAAGAAAACTTACACCATCTATTCTCAGAAACTAAGAAGCAAGTTCTGTTTCTTCCTGGCTGCAGTGCTCTTACCCGATGCAAAGGCAGCTGAGTAATTTTCCCCCTACTTAATGCCTCTCTTAGCACCAGAGTTGTATTCACTTTAACCTGTATGAGTTACTCATCCAGTGTAACTGTTTCCAGCAAGGAAAGTACCTATAGCTGCCTATCCACAGCACTGGGGCAAGGAGATGAGAAAAGAGATTTTATTTAAAATGAAATTGAGCTAATTTCTTAAACCATGCAGGCTATCTCTTTTGGCCATCTACCAGAAGGGGGCAATATAAGAACACAGTTTACATAATGCACCAACTCAGAAACATTTCATAATATTTTTTATTAGGAATCACACCAAGTGTTTGGTGAAATCATTTTACACATGTTTCTAGGGATGAGAAATTCCAGAGTATTAAAACCCTCTCCAACGAGGATATAGGGGGGGATAAATGGTGATGGAAGGAGACTTGACTTGGGGTGGTGTACACACGATCCAGTATTCAGAGGATGTTTCATGGAATTGT
>PVJC01055901.1:0-10059 GCA_004026665.1 Murina feae
GAGAGAGAGAGAGAGAGAGAGAGAGAGAGAGAGAGAGAGAGAAACATCAATTGGTTGCTTCCTGTACGTGCCCCAACCAGGGATCAAACCTGCAATCTGGTGTATCGGAAGATACTCTGATAAACTGAGCCACACTGGCCAGGGCCATACTATTCTTTATTAGCTGATATTTGGAGTTGGATTTTCACAAGCACTTACCATATAAAAACTTCATTTGAGAATGGCAAATGATCATCTAATAAGAGTTCTGCTGGGAAAAGTATTTGAGAAATGCTTTTCCACATCACTATGTCTAAGGAACATCCCGACTCAGTGATGCTCAAGGTAAGAAGCAGAATGTTAAATCACAGGCACAGGTAAAGAGGAAAATTTCAGTATAGTATAACCTAGGTTCATCCAGGCTTTTACTTTTTATTGTGTTTTCATTTATATCCGGAAAAAATGAACATAAAATTCTAGAGATACACATGCATACTAATGCTCTAATCTTACTGTCAACACCAATTAATTTTATATGCAATTTTGGTGCCAGAAATTTATACTTTCTTCCTCCATGAAATTAGACTAGACATGTAAACAACTTCCTAGTAACCAGTTTTTCAATTATGATAAGTGACCCATAGCCTAAAACCGACTACAATACAGAAACAACAATGAATAACTTCCTATATACACTACCAGTTTTATTAAAGCTTTGCACAGATATGCTAAGTTTACCATCTTACAGACACTCAATTTTAAAATGTAAATGGTACAGGATATATTGATAAACCAATTAGCACTGATGCAAAGCAAATTTCTCTTTTATCTCAATTACAACATGACAACTTAATAGGTCAAGATAGTTTAACATCTGAGACAAGGGCAATTCAATAAAACAACAGCATCTTGATATGGTAATTAAGAGGAAATGTGAATCCATTACTATGTTTTAAAAAATAACTCAAATACTTAGGTTCTTTTTATTGCTTTTATCAAAAGTTGTGATAAAGAGCACCACCCTGATCTGTTACATGTTTGGTATGTAGTTTTGGGAAGTGTGAAAAAAAATACAAATAAAGCATACTGCTCTTGAAGCATTTTCTAAAGTAAGAAATATATATATATTTATATTTATTAAATTCATTAAATAAGAACAATAAAAATTAATCAAATGTAGCATTTCTAACCTCCAAAAAATTAAGGCTCAACTTAAGACATTAACCTTAAGCATTCTAAGGGATGATCATCATCATAGGAAAAACAGAATTAAGCAAAGTATGAATGTCATTTTATTTTAATAGAAAGATATACGCTTAATGTAAAGTGACAAAAACCAATGACAAGTTAAAATGAAAGATGTATGCCATTCAGGTTATCCAGGGAGTAAGCAACTACAAGCTTTCATAGAGTAGATTTTGGGACTATATTTAAAATAGATACATAAAAACAGTCATGGGGTAGCGTAACACTTGAATTCACTACACATTAATGCCGTGTTTTACACAAATTTGTCCTACACTGCCAAAGCATGTTTAAATTTTATAGTGAAAGTGTTTCTTGCATTTCAACGTAACGTGAGAAATGGAGCTTCCACATAAAAAGGATAATGTGATTTCGACTCTACAGCACAATGCAGTTTAGGGCTATGGCAAAGAATACTCATGCTCTCCAGGGCCCTACTGGCTTGTCAAATAAGCAAAGTCTATTAAAGTTCAATAGTGAAGTACTTTCAAAGTGTTCCTGGATCAACTCATTTATCTCATGAACAGTTTTTTTCATCAGAAAAATCAAACAGGAAAGCTCATAAAAATTGTACTATTCAACAAACCTGATCCCAAGATTCATAGCTTCAGCGGTTCCAATCATACTAATAGCTAACAGCATGTTGTTGCAGATCTTTGCAGCCTGAAAAGAAATTGAGTACCTTTATGTTCAATTTATAACTCACAGGAAGTTTTTCTTCATCCAATCCCACATGCTTCTTTCTAACAGAATGAACATTCAACAGTTGCTACTCTCCATTGAGAAAGGAACATGGTGCTGTATGCTTCCCTCTGAGCTTAATGCGCTATCCCAGCGCAGGGGCTGGTGGCCGTGGTACCTGTCTCACTAGGTAAGAACCCACAGAGCTCCTTCTGTGGGCTCAGCATGAGAGGGAATACCGATCTATGTGGCATGCCTGCTCTCAGAAGGATGGGGCTTACATTCTAATTAGGGAAATGGGAATGACGCTGAATGAGAAGGCAATGAACAAACCAATGAAAACAAGGGTAAATTGGGCAGTAGAGGCTATAAGATAGAGACAATAGCTGTTCAAATAAATAAGATCACTGAGGTAGGAACAAAGAGGAAGTGGAACCTGAAACCATGTCTCAGAAGGCCAGGCAGAGACAGGATTTAATCAGCAAGAGAGAGAAAGGAGGTGAGCAGGGGGAAAGGTAAATATGTAAGAGCATGGGATATTCTTGAGAACAGGAAGAAAACTGACTCATGTGCCTAAGTTTTAAAGAATGGTGAGAAATTTGATAGCTAAGACTAGGAAGAGCTATGAAAGCTAAGGGGAGGGTGAAGAGTTAAAATTCATTGCACATGATAGGAAATAGTGATCTATTCAAAGTTTCAGAGCAGGGAAGTACTATAACGATATAAGCATCTTGATGGAGTTGGTTTCGCTTACACTGTTGGGCAGAATGGTGAACCTGGGCTGCTGTTAGGCTTTGAGCAATAAACGAGGTGTGAGACAACGTGAGAAAGATTGCATCAGGAAATATCTGGTCTGGAATATATCTGAATGGACAAGATGGTCAACAATGAGAGCCGCTGAAGCAAAAATCAATGGGACTTAGAGACTGACTAGACAAGGGCATGGAGACAACTGACATATCTAACATAATACCACAGTCTTGAGTAAAAGCACGAGGGGACCAGTGACCAGGATGGAACATTAAGAGGAGGGAGTGTGAGTGTGTGTGACTTGGATGAGAGGGAGATGAGCAGTTTGATTTCAGAGTTTCATTCACCTCTATCTGACTAGAAAGTTGATATAACATATTTCTAAATGAAAACTATTTTGTTTCCAAGAAAAAGATTAAACTGCATAGATTACATCTACCTGACTATACTGCAAATAGTTACAGCATGTAATTTGAAAATTAGGAGGATAACAACAACTCAGATAACATGAGCACTACAAACAGAAATGGTTTTAAGGATGATTTCGGGGATCATTGGGATGATATGTCAAAATATGAAGGATGGAACTTGATATCTTTTTTTTTTTTTAAGTTGACTGCTTAATTCCAACACGAATGAAGGAAATTTAATTTATTTCAAATTAATTTAAGAAAACTTGGGCCAACAAAACATACACAGATTGAACAGAGTAAGTAGGAATAAGAACATGGTGAGGAATGAGAAATGAACATTGGCCAACTTTACACCACACGCCAGGGCCATTAATATGAACGAACAAGTTACCTGTCCAGTCCCAACAGCACCGCAGTACAACACATGGGAGCCCATGCAGCCCAGCAACTCCTTGGCAGCAGCAAATTCCTCTTCGACTCCTCCCACCATGAAGGTGAGGTTCCCAGACCGAGCAGCTCCCACACCTGAATGGTTTGGGGTAAAGGGAGAGTGAAATGAGAGACAATCCCCAAACCAAATGAAAACGTCTTGCTTCCAAATTATATTTGTCAGGTATGTGCAAGACACTCTAAATTTCTCCTGGAATATTTTAATAATCAAATATCATGTAGGTTAATCACAAACCAAAAGAGGCAGATTTAGTCAAATCCTCAATTCATCTTAAATATTTAGGCACAATCATAGCAGGACAGACCTAGGAATTTGAAATGTGAATTTTATCATTCCCATGCATATCTTATGCCCCTAAGAAACCTACTCAGTAATACAAAGTGTATGAGAAAGGTCATCTGTGCCCCAAGCAGCATGGGAACAGCCAGGGGAGTTTATTGCCTGAGTCTGAATCTGGGTCACACGCTTGCTCTCCACACATTATCTACAGATGAGGTCCGCGAAGAGTAACCGGCTCTTTCTCCCATAAACAAAGTAGGCTTTTCAGTAAGAAAACAGTTGCTTATTTAGAGTGATTACAATGATGTGCATCTTCAATATTACTTGATTTTTCTTTTACCTCCTGCTATCTACCTTTTGGGTAATTCACTCCTAGTGATATGAGCAGGAAGAAGAAGTAAACTAACACTGGTTTGGCCAGTCCTTAGCATCTTTTTACAAAAATCTGATGCATGTTCATTAAATGAAAATGAGGGAAGAAACAACTTCTACTTTAGCACAGAAAATTTGTCCTAGACTTACCCTAAAAGGGTGGGAAGAGGGGGTGGCAGGGGAGGGAACTTTATTCATCCACATTTTTATTAACTGCAAAATAAAACCGAGGATGTTATTACTGTTTTTGGTATTAGAGAAATCTTAATTCAAAGTCTTCGAGTTAGGTTTTGTTGTTCAAATCCAGGAAAGTATGAGAAGAGCTATATTAGTACAATTTTTGCTTTTATAACTTATTTTATAGCACAGCTAGGAATAAAGAAACCCTAATTGTCTGCACTATATATCAAATCTGGCCATTAGAATAGACAGCTGCAAGTAATGGCCTACTTTTGAATTTAATTTATTCAATGAAATACATAGTTTTTATATATAAAAAACCCAAGTGAGGAGAGCCCTATTTCATTCAAATTGTGACTATTTTGCAATTGCCAAGTCAAGTAGCCTTTCTATTTTATAGGTCATGCTATTTTTAACAAATTATTAAAAGCGAAAGAATTCAGCATTATGTTAGCCAAACAATTTTGGAAGAGGGGGTAGCCACATGTGAAGGGCTGAGAGGCTCATACATACAGTTAAACTACATTCTTTCAAAATATTTTCAGACACACTTCGGAGTTAGTTATGTACAAAACCCCAATGATAACAAATGCTTTTTAATTAGCTAATCTGTGTCATTTGACCATTCTGATAACACTGATGTTTAAGTGACTATCATTTTTTTTAGTTTCTAATTTATTACACCAAGATGGTAGATCGTTAATGTTTTACAATTATTCTTCTCAGTTTCTATAGCCATTTTTATTTAAACCACATAACCACCCTTACTTCTAACCCTGTTGATCTGACTTAAAAGAAATTAGGCAGACAATTTAAGTCAAAGCTTACAAACAAATCCAGCACTATCCATCATAGGTCACTAGCTTTGTATCCAGATTACAGATTGCTAAATAGCTTCAGAGAGTCATTTATTAAAGGAAAAATTAATGCTGACAACGGCTCTCAGCTGGTTAATCTTTTGACAGGTGTACTTTCTCAATTGTTCAAACATATTTCAAAAAGAAGAAATAAGTTACTTAAGCAAGAGAAGACCACAAAAGCAAGACTAATTCATCTTTTAATTCAGAGGTCTGTGGTATTCCTACTCTTTCTTGCTCTCAGTGTGGCAGTGTAATTATTTCTGACTAGCAGAGCCTACATTCCAATGGAAGGCTCTGACTAGAGTGGGTAATTCTAAAGTTTTGGCATTCTTTGAGACTGAATCCTATCTTTCCATACATATTCATCTAGCTGAACAATATTATCAAACCTAGTCCCATTGCAAAGGCAAAATTAAGACCTAAATTATCATAAAATGAATGTAACCCTTTTGAGCTTAGAAAACAACATCTAGAAAGCTGGAACTCTAAAGGTGTGCAAGACATCTTATAGATTTCAGAAGACAATGTACACATTTTAATGTTTATCAATAATAAATAAATTCATTACATTGCCATGCGATTCTAAATAATTCAAGCCCACTTCCCCAAATAGAAAAACATGGAATATACACTTAGAGAACTGCTAAAATATTGGGATAAGTATTTATTTTACCATCTATTGAGTAATTAATTCTATTACAGCATTTACTGCATCTCATTAAAATATTTTTTCTTTCCTGATTCCTCCGTTACTCTCTACAAGCTCTGGCAAGGTCAGCACTGGGTCTTGTTTATGTCAGCATTCCCATTAGCTACCATGGTGCATGATACATTCAATAGCTGGTTGTTTGGTAAATAGGTTTCTGAGCATAGTTGAAGGAGTAAAGGATCCAGAATAGAATATCTGGTTTGGGGATGTGCCCCTTGCTGGCTGTTACTATAAACAAATGACCTAACTTCTTTGAGTCTCAGGGTATAAAACATGGGGAAAGCATTAATAACTTCTTCTGAAAGTAGCTGTGAATATATGAACATATGTTGTAAAATACAAAATACTATTCGTGCCTTGACTGGTTTGGCTCAGTGGATAGAGCGTCAGCCTGTGGACTCAAGGGTCCCGGGTTCGATTCTGGTCAGGGACATATGCATTGGTTGCAGGTGCAGACCTGGTGGGGAGTGTGCAGGAGGCGGCTGGTCGGTGTTTCTCTCATTGATGTTTCTAGCTCTCTATCCCTCTCCTTTCTTCTCTCTCTCTCTATATATATAAAAAAAACACAATAAAAAAATATATATATTTTTAAAAAAACTATTTAAATGTAAGTCCTTTATACTTCACTAGAGGCCTGGTGCACAGATTCATGCACAGGAGGGGGGATCCCTCAGCCTGGCCTGCACCCTCTCGCAATCTGGGATCCTCGGGGGATGTCCGACTGCCGGTTTAGGCAGTGCACCAAGCCTCAGGTGGCCAGGGAGGAGCCTGAGCTGGTGCCGGCACAGCACCGCTCACACTCATCCCACTCAGACTCACATCCCAGTCCGCTGAGCCTGCTGCCGGCACCACTCAGGGGACACTGCGGCAGCTGCGCTTGCCAGCATGAGCCCGGCTTCTGGTTGAGTAGCTTCTGCATTGAGGATCTGTCCCCTGGTGGTCAGTGCACATCATATCGGCCAGTCATTCTATTGTAACGCTTAAGCTTAGGCTTTATTTTACAATTTCAGTTGGTGAGGTGGGAGTTTAATCTTTACCTATGAAATGCCTGGAGTCCTTCCAAATTAGGTTATCTAAGCCGTTGTCTTCTCTAGGATAATTTTAGCCTCTCTGGCTTAATCTTAGTTGGCGGGAGGTGGACTTATGAACAATGGAAGCAGGAGGCGCAGGCTAGGAGACACTAACGTGGTCCATGGCCAGTGATGTCCTGATGACAGTGAAGACCCCCTGGGACATCTCTCAGTGGCAGCACAGTGTATGGGAAAGTGCAAGAATGCTGCCCTTGTTTGGTTTCACTCACTTAACAAAATTAACCTACGAAGAATCAAGCCCTGTTGCTTTCGGATGAATAGCCTATATCCCTGCTCCTAAGAAGTTACAAACTTGTGATGCAACCGCTTCTCTCTTTATCCATCACTTCCACCTTGGACTGAGCCATCACTGTCTCTCACCAGGACTATTGCAACTGCCTCCTTCTTGATCTCCCTCCAGCTCTTGTCTCCAATCTATTCTCCAACAGCCAGAGGGATCCTTTTAAAACATAATCTAGTTTTTCTTCCCTACTCTCAAGCCTCCAACACACTCGATTTCCTCAGTATGAAGTCCCAAGTCCTACAAAGCCAAACTCTCCCATCTGTTTCATACCATCTTCTTCAAGGCTCACTGCTTTTCCGCCACCCTGGCCTCCTTGCTGTTTCTGAAACACGTCAAGGACATTCCCATCTCAAAGCCATGCACTTGCTATTCCTTTTGTCTGGAATGTTTTTTCCCTAGATATTCATGACTTGTTTCCCTCACCTCGTTCAGGTTTCTTTTCAAAATTCCTTTCTTCAGAGAGGCCTTGCCTGACAAAGGTAATAATCTAAAATGGTACCCCATCACTCTCTACTTCCTTTTCCTGCTTTAATTTTGACAGCACTTATTACCCACCACCTGTTTACTTAAATGTCTCTATCATCTGTTTCTGGTCATGTATTCTCCAATAGCTCCATGAGAGGAGTGACTCTTGTCAGCTCATTCACCTCACATTCACAGTGTCTTGCACATAAGAGATGCTCAGTAAATACAGTATTTGTTCAAAGAAAGGGGGAGGAGGCAGCAATGACAAAGGGAAGTTATTCTTCCCGAAGCACTCCTATGTTTATGTTCCAGCAAAAAGGAGAGTTATGGAACTCACTGCATCTTTCCTTTTTGTTTTGAGTCATAAGAAGCAATAACTTTCTCTTCTATCTCTTTAGTTTCTGATTTTTTAATTTTTATTTTTCTTGTTGATAACCACTTCCCTGGTTTCCTCCTCTACCCCCTGCAATAAAAACTATGATGCTACACAGACTGAAAACACTCTACAGAGGCTGGGATGTGCAATTATTCTTCATGCATCCATGACTCGCCTGGGCTGTTCCCTCATGTGAAATTTCCTTCCCTTCCCTCTTTGCCTGGCTAATTCCTGCTTATCTTTCAAGACAACTCAGGTCAACTCTGAGAAGCAGTTCATGACCATGACTCCCTTTCTCTATTCTTATAACATTCCCAGTAATAGCTCCAATAATAAAGCACTTCTAATCAACGTTTTTTTCCTGGGGTGCCTCATTAAGATCCTTCTAGGCATGAGCTGTTTGATTCTTAGCACCCAGCACACAGCATTTCTCTGATAAACAGTCATTGTCTTTTTAGGAGACAGGCAGTGAAGAAATCAATGATTAATAAAAATGACCAAGAATACTAATTAAGACTAAGTAAGACAATGTTTTCTAGCTTATCATAAAAGTTCAACTTTCATTTATGGTTGCATAATCAAGCACAAGCGTAAGAGCACATGTATGAAGATGTTATCATGAAGATGTAAAATGAAGAACATCTGATCTGAGTCAACAGACCCGGAGTGAAGGTCACACCACTTGGACAAGTTACAATACTTTTCAATCTAAATTCCTCTACCTGAACATGGTGATAAAAACATTTGCCACACTTATTTTGAAGCTCAAATGAAAGAATACATTAAAAAGATATTTTACACAGTTATCATACAAATGTTATGAAAAATTAAGCAGAGCAAGTAAATCTACTTGGCTTAAACATGTCAAAATCTCTGGCCTAACAGTAGCAAGAACTGGAATCTGGAATTCAGACTTACTGAGAAGTGGAACCAAGAGTTGCGACAGAAAAGCTATTCTGCAAGAGTTGCTAACTTAGAATAACCAGAACTGAAAATAGGACATCACTTTCAATTCTATGGCTACTGGGAAGAGGCCTTCAAATCCAAAGAGGGAACGTACTTCCAATGCCAGCGTGGAAATGAAGGTGCCCACTCCCCCAGCCAGCGTGGAAAGGAGGACCACCATGCCCCTACCCAATCCCGGGTCAAAGACAACCACCCCAGCTCAGTCCCCACTAGTATGGCCTGGGGGCTTCCCCACCACCCACAGCCACAGCAGCACCAGCAGTGGTGGTGGGACCCCAGCCTCCACCTCTGGCCACAGGCAGATGGTAGTTAGGAGGATCTTCAGTACTTTTCTTGAGATTCATGCCTTGGTGGCTGTCTACTAACAGGCAGCACCTCAAAAGGACAAGAGTGAAGCCAATATAATTTTTAAAATTGTGGATGGCTAGAGGCTGGACACAAACAGCTGCAGTTGAGAGTGGGGCCAGAAATACACGCCACGTGTGCAAGGTGAGAGGACTTGGTCCAGCGACGACGGAGGTGTGCAAACTGCCAAGTTTTCTGCATGGGATTCGCATCAGGAGGGTATCTGGCATCTCCATGGCCTTCAGAAGTGTCTTATCCAAAATACGTGCTGAGCTGGGAGGACAGTTCAGAGTGCCCTGGTGGCCAAGAGGAGAGGCTGCCCTTGATGAGGGTACCTCCCCCCTACCCCCCTTCTGCCCAACTGGAATGAAACTTGAGAGACTAGATTATTTTTCCTGGGGCCCTTCTCCCTCTCCTTCTTCTTTGCTCCCATGTTTGTGGGAGATTTTTACTAAAATATTTGGTTCTTGCAAATTTTGTAATAACTGGAAATTCCAGAAAAAAATTAGATGTCTTTAATACTGTAAAAATCTTGCCAACAAAGCACTATCACTGATATATAGCAAGACGCAGTAAATCACTTAACTTACTCAAAAGAACTTAAATGTTTTAAC